>JBBLXU010003788.1:0-10316 GCA_037893425.1 Campoplex nolae | reverse complement strand
GAAAAATGTTAGTACGTTATAAAAAAGTAATTTTGCCAAAATTTGAGCGTTTAAAAAAATTTTCTAGATAGCACTCAATCGACTTTTTTCAAATTTTTTCAATTTTTTGTTGAAAATCGTGACAATTTTTTTTATTTTTATTTGCTCTCTAAGCAGAAAGTGTTACTAACTGAAAAATATGTGATGCTCCCAAAATTTTGACACTTTGAAAATTTTTCAAAAGGTGCTTCGAGGAATTGTTTTGGGTTTTTTTTCTATTTATTATTAAAAATCATGACAATTTTTCTTTATAATTGCTTTCTGAGCAGAAAGTGTTGTAAATTTGAAGATAAGTAATACTCTCAAAATTTTGACACTCTGAAAAATTTTACAAAGCTACCTCAAAAAACTGTCTAAGGCTTTTTTTCTATAACTAGCGATTCTAATACAATAAAAGTGTGTACTGGATAAAATCACAATTCTGTGACAGGTTCGATGCTCTAAAAATATTGTTAAGGTTCAACACTTTTATTTAGTGGGTAATTTATGCTTAATAAATTCTTTAATTTCCATCCCAACAAAATAAAGTGGAGCGTTCACAGTATCATGATCACACGCGGTCATTTTCAAGAGTACTTTTTTCGTTTATCGTTTTCCACTGTACTACAATGACTACCGTGGAGGATTACCGTAAGGATTACCGTCCGCTTGCGTGGACGGTAATCCAAACAATGGCGCTGTGTCCTTGTAACAACTCCGCGGTCTGTCTCTCAAGAGTTCATGTGTCCTTGTTTACTCCTGAACAATGCTCGCATACTCGTTACAATTATTGGACGGTCAGTGATGTAAACAGTGGCTGTCTTTTCTAAAGAAAAAGACAATCTTCAGATTGTCTCGTCTTGCACGAAAAAATATCAGACTACGATGATGATTCAATCTTCAGGTTTCAACGATTTGAAAAAAACGGTTGAGATTCCAAATTAATTATTATATTAAATTATAATTGATTGATTATATTAAAAAATTAAGATTTCTAAATTGAAAAAATAAATATGTACAGTCATTTCTGAAATAATTGAAGTATATTGTAACGATACGCACTTATCGACCGAGTGTACGTCGCTACGCGTCGGTGTGTGCTTCTTAAATTAAAAAGGAGCGGGTATGAAAGAACGTGAGAGAACGCGGATTTTTGTGTCAAAACAAAAATGAAATTTATTCAGTTTAACGATGTATTTTACAAAATAAAGATCTCGCGGATAAATTTAAATTCTATGATTGTTTATTTTTGTTTCGTTTTTATTCTTATTTTTGTTTTTTTTTCGCGTTATTTCCGTGTTTCTAATGAGCACGAAGACTCGAGAGAAGCACAAAATGGTGCGATTTGCTGTATGAAAATCAACGAGGATTATCTTGAATGAAAAAAAAATTTTTATTTTACTTCCGCTTTGTTTGTGTTTTATTTATTATCGCACACTTTATTATTTAATGATTATCGCACACATTTTGCTATATCGCTTCTCATTGCGTTTCGCGTACAGATTTGGACAATGTCTCCTGTGTTTTACAACAATAAATAAAATAATCGCAAAAATCCCCTCACGGGGAAAAAAACGTGGACAAGTACATTGGTGGTCTCTTGTTTCCCTATGATATTTGAAAAAAATCCAAAACGCCGCTTAGATGAATACACAAAAAGTTACAAAATAAGTTAAGATCTGTTGAAATATACGTGGCCAAATACGGGAAGCTTTACTGCGTTTCAATAAATTTTCAAATACGATTTCATGTTGATAGAAAAAATAATAAAGTTCGGAAATTCAACTATGTCACCAACCAAATTGCAAACGTAAAATATTAGATTGTAAAAAAATTCTGAACGAAGTACTTGGCGAGGATTTGTCCATGAAATTAGCGTAGTGTATAGATCATGATCACGAACTCGCCAAGTACTTCGTTCAGAATTTTTTTACAATCTAATTTTTTTACGTTTGCAATTTGGTTGGTGACATAGTTGAATTTCCGAACTTTATTATTTTTTCTATCAACATGAAACCGTATTTGAAAATTTATTGAAACGCAGTAAAGCTTCCCGTATTTGGCCACGTATATTTCAACAGATCTTAACTTATTTTATAACTTTTTGTGTATTCTTCTAAGCGGCTTTTTGGATTTTTTTTAAATATCGTAGGGAAACAAGGGACCACCAATGTACTTGTCCACGTTTTTTTCCCCGTGATTTTGATACTTCCGGAAAAAAAGCGATGATTGCTGAAACAGATTTTTTAATTCATTTTGCCAAAATAGAAGTCGAAGGGTGACAAAACATAAATGTCGCTCGATCTTACAAAATTGGAAACATTTTGATAGATTCATCGTTTTCTGAAGACGGAAATTTGAATTCCATCCAAAAATGTTCTTCCGATGACTTTTTGTGATCATCTTCGAAATTCATAATACAACAATGAATGATGAAAAGTAGAAATACTTACAAATAGCACACATGTCACTCTACAAAATTGTTAAAGTTTGTAGGTATCCGCAGCATTCCAATTATCTACATTTTGGTACTTACAGAAAAAAAGCAGAGGGAGACTTTTCAAAACTACTTTTTGAATTTGATATGTCAGAACTAGAAAGGGAGAGCGAAAAATACAGCGCACTTCAAGCTCAACGGAAATGAATAGCCGAAGACTTTTGCAACAAATTTTTCAATGCATATGACATAGTCGGAGTCGAAAAGTGGAAATACTTGGCACACAAACCGCTTCACAGAAATTTCAAAGTTTGTAGGTATCCGCTGTATTCCAATGAATCAAATTTTGATACCATCAGAAACAGAGCATCCAAAGACTATCTGAAACAACGTTTTCAAATATATTATGAGAAAAGCAAAATAAAAAAGAGTAAAGCATAGTGCACTTTGGACCCGACAAAATTTTTCTCGTATTTTTCTCAAGATTTTTAAGACAAAAATTCTGATTTTATCCAAAAATGAGCAGCGGAAGACTTTTTATAATAAATTTTTCAATCCATTATGCCAAAGCTAGAAAAAAAAAGTGAAAATCTATGGGTCATATAGTGCTTCAAGAAATTTTCGAAAGTTGTATGTATTCGTTGCGATCTGATGACAGAATTTTTCATATCATCAGAAAAAGTGTATCCGAAGACTTCTCCAGAAACAACTTTTCATATTTATTATACCACAAGTAAAATGAAAAAATGGAAAAACAAATATAGTGCACTCCAGCCCCAGCAAAATTCAGAAAATTGAGATGTATTTATTGCATTTTGGCGACAGAAAATCCATGACTCATATAGTGCTTCACAAAGTTTTCAAAAGTTGTAGGTATTCTTGACATAACGCACTTCAGTCCAACGAAATTATAAAATTTTCTATCTATCCGTTCCGTTTTCAAGCCAGAAATTCCCATCCTATCCAAAAATGTGCCTCCGATGACTTTTTATAATAGTTTTCCAAACTCTCATTACCACAATCAAATCTGAACAGCGGAAATACTTAGCACACATGTCGCGGCAAAATATTTCCAAAGTTTGCAGGTGTCCGCTGCATTCTACTTATCTAGTTTTTGATACTAATAGAATAAAAACAGCAGAAAACCATTTGAAACCACTTTTCCAATTCTTCATGCCAGTACTAAAGAAGGAATGCAAAAAAACACAGCGTACTTCAAGTCCAACAGAATTCAAAACTTTTTCAGGCATCGACGATGGGGTATCAAAGACAGCAATTTCGATCCTAGCTGTTCAAGAACAAGCCGTTGGAGCCAAAGAGTGGAAATACTTGGTACACATGTCGCTTTGCAGAAATTCTAAACTTTATAGGTATCCGCTGCATACCGATGACAGAATTTTAATCCTACTGAAGAAAAAGTACCCGGCGATGACTTCCTGAAATATTTTTTTCAAATTCCTAATGACACATGTAGTAAAGGAAAGTGAATGGACAAAGTTGTGAAACTTTGTAGGTGCTCGCTGCATCTCACCGATACCAATTTTGATACTCTCAGAAACAAGCACCCGAAGACTTTTCAAAACAACTTTTAGATGTCATTATACACATTCGGAGTGGAAAGTGAATAATTTGGCATACACTGAACCCAAAACATTTCTTAAAGTTCGGGTGTATCCATTAGGTCACAATGAGAAACAATTTTATCCTGTCAATTAACGAGCAACTAAAGTCTTTTTGTAACAAATCTTTCAACTTATGTTGCCGCAGTGGAAGCGAAGAAGTATAATTGCACAGCAAACACATTTTCCAGCAAACTGGTGAAACTTGACATCGTTCACTGCGTGTTGATGCGGAAATAAATAGACCAAAGAGCACGACCAAATTGAGTAAAGATAACTCCCATGTTTTTGCCCTGCGGGCAGTCTGGAGTCAAAAAATATGACAGCTCAATAGATAATGATCAAACAATAAATATAATCAGCACACATTTATTGTAATTTTTTATTCGAATTCATCAATAAATCAATACATATATACAATAATAGCCGGTTCCCGAAATAAAATTTCTGACTTCAATTTATAGGTTAACCTAGATTTATCGCAGCTGGGTAATAAAAACGCTTTTAAATATTGATGGCACTTGAATAACTTTTTTGATGTTTATTATGTACGTAAGGTTTTCTTAATATTATGACACCACACCACTAATTTTAATAAAATAAATAGATATGACCCAACAAAAAATTTGTTGATAACGATTCATTTCTCACAGTGTATAAGGTTAATCGGGATACGGATTATAACACGGTGTAAAAGTTCACTGCAACAACATAACTGTGATTTCTAAAGACCGTTTATTTTTTCTATTATTTTTTATCACTCATTAACTGTACTTTTTATCAAATCGCGTCTGGTTTTATTTTATTATGACACTGACACCCGTCTATCGTTTTTCGAATTTTTTCATGCTGCTGTGCAGGCTGCTACGTTTCACTGATACGTCTGAATTCACTGAGTATGGGTGCGTCAGAACCAACCAATCAGAAACTCGAGAGGGATCAAAATGCCTCTGATGGTGTTATATACAGACGTCAATTCTTAAATAAATGTGTTAATAGTCACTTTTGCATAATCTTGAGCCCGTGCAAAGTTTTTTCTCAGCAATTACGCGACCGATCATGCTGATTTTGGGCGCAATCGAAAGAGAATTTCATAATTAGCTAAAAGTTCAATTTATAAGTTCTTCAATTGCTTCTGAGCTTTGTAATTCAATAAAATGACATGCCGATTTTACCCCCACCACCGCGAATCGGTTTATTCAGAGAAAGTATAGTCTCGGCGAGCTCGGGCCAGCAGACGACAGGGCTGTCAATGTACTTGTCCCGAGACTCTACCGAGTCTCTTGATTCATAAATTGGTTTATTTTTATTTTCAACTTGTGTTGTCTTGGAACAACCTGCTTTACTCTGCTTACTTCCCTTTCTAACCGCTTTTCAGATTTTCAATTATAACAATAATCCAAAAGTGTCTTCATCCGATATAATAATAATAATTTTGATAATTTTTGTATAAACCAAAGTTCTTACCGCTGCCTTTTGGATTATTGTTCCGAAACAATGATAATCATCTTGTTTCCCTTTCTTTTCATTTCAAAAATCAACTATAAATCCAAGGGTATTAATTAAATTCACTTTGTTTTATTCTTTGATATTAATTCACAAATAATTTCACTTGATTTACGAACAATTGTACTGTGGCCTCTTGGATGTATAATTAAACTAACAGTTCCGCTTAGACTGCCCCAACTATATTTTTATCAACTTGAATTTAATTTAATATGAAAAAATCAATAAATAAATGTGCCTGCCTGTTTCCAACAACCATAAGAAATAAACGAAATAATAAAAAGATGAGTACGACTCAGGCTACGGACTCTAAACGTCGCCGAATAGCGCCAATATCCCTTATCGCACAGGAAAGGATGCAGACCCCAGACCACGGGAGTAAAACGACACCGAATCACCCCAATGTCCTGAGCATCTACGAGGTAAGGGAATTAATTGACCATGAACCACGGGATGAGAACGTCGCCGAACCCCTCCAATGTCCCACGCATCAATCAATCGGAAAGTAAAAAAAAAATAGGAGTGATCCTGGACTACGGGATGAGAACGTCGCCGAACCCCTCCAATATCCCAGGCATCAAGGAAAAAGAGGAACAAAGGATTTATGTGTTGTTGGAACCAGGTAGAGTGTTTTACTGGAGAGATCTCTGTTAGGAGGTCCGAGCCAGTCTAAGAGATCGAAGGAACTGATACCGAGAGCGGTCGCGCACCGACTTTTATACCCCACGATGTGCCCCCATGCTCGCTTCCGATGCGCCGCTTAACTTAAGAGTCATCGAGCGATGGCTAACGCAGCGCCGAGTGGCAAATATTCTAACTGAAAATCGTAAATTCCGGATTACGTCGCGAATAGATTCATAAGGCGAGCATAAAAAATATCAAAAAATACATTGAAATTACCTGGTCCCGGCTGTGGTCCCTTTATCGAGATCGAATACATCCCACCTACAGAAAAAATATACGAAGATACGATGCGGTTTAAAAAAAAAAAAAATCCAAAACGCCGCTTAGAAGAATACAAAAAAAAATTACAAAATAAGTTAAGATCTGTTGAAATATACGTGGCCAAATACGGGAAGCTTTACTGCGTTTCAATAAATTTTCAAATACGGTTTGATGTTGATAGAAAAAATAATAAAGTTCGGAAATTCAACTATGTCACCAACCAAATTGCAAACGTAAAAAAATTAGATTGTAAAAAAATTCTGAACGAAGTACTTGGCGAGGATTTTTCCATGAAATTAGCGTAGTGTATAGATCATGATCACGAACTTTTCGGTCATTACACGTATATGTCATTCGAATCAGAATGGAATGAAACGTGCTTACGACCGGTCGTGGGAGGACTTTTTTTCATTTTTCGGAAAATGTCAAAGTCCGCGAATCTCTGAACTTTTTTAAAGTCCCACGACTCTCTTGAAGAAATATTTTTTTTCGGTCATTACACGTATATGCCATTCGAATCAGAATCAAATGACACGTGCTTATGACCGGTCGTGGGAGGACTTTTTTTTTCATTTATCGAAAAAATGTCAAAGTCCGCGAATCTCTGAACTTTTTTTAAGTCCCACGACTAAAAAAGAATATTTTTTTTCGGTCATTACACGTATATGCCATTCGAATCAGAATCGCAATGAAACGTGCTTATGACCGGTCGTGGGAGGACTTTTTTTTCCATTTTGCGAAAAAATTGCAAGTCCGCGAATCTCTGAACTTTTTTCAATCCCACGACTCTCTTAAAAAAATATTTTTTTTTCGGTCATTACACGTATATGTCATTCGAATCAGAATCGAATGAAACGTGCTTATGACCGGTCGTGGGAGGACTTTTTTTCATTTTTCGAAAAATTTCAAAGTCCGCGAATCTCTGAACTTTTTTTAAGTCCCACGACTAAAAAAGAATATTTTTTTTCGGTCATTACACGTATATGCCATTCGAATCAGAATCGCAATGAAACGTGCTTATGACCGGTCGTGGGAGGACTTTTTTTTTTCATTTTGCGAAAAAATTGCAAGTCCGCGAATCTCTGAACTTTTTCAAAGTCCCACGACTAAAAAAAATATTTTTTCAAGAGTCGTAGGACTTTGAAAAAATTCAGAGAATCGCGGACTTTGACATTTTTCGAAAAATGAAAAAAAAAGTCCTCCCACGACCGGTCATAAGCACGTGTCATTCGATTCTGATTCGAAAGGCATATACGTGTAATGACCGAAAAAAAAAAATTTTCAAGAGCGTCGTGGGACTGAATAAATGCAGAGAATCGCGGACTTTGACATTTTTCGAAAAATGAAAAAAATAAAAAAAAGTCCGCCCATGACCGGTCATAAGCACGTTTCATTCGATTCTGATTCGAATGGCATATACGTGTAATGACCGAAAAAAAAATATTTTTTTTTAGTCTTGGGACTTTAAAATAATTCAGAGATTCGCGGACTTGCAATTTTTTCGAAAAATGAAAAAAAAGTCCTCCCACGACCGGTCATAAGCACGTTTCATTCGATTCTGATTCGAATGGCATATACGTGTAATGACCGAAAAAAAATATTTCTTCACGAGAGTCGTGGGACTTTGAATAAATGCAGAGAATCGCGGACTTTGACATTTTTCGAAAAATGAAAAAAAAAGTCCTCCCACGACCGGTCATAAGCACGTGTCATTCGATTCTGATTCGAATGGCATATACGTGTAATGACCGAAAAAAAAAAATTTTCAAGAGTGTCGTGGGACTGAAAAAATTCAGAGAATCGCGGACTTTGACATTTTTCGAAAAATGAAAAAAAAAAATCCTCCCACTACCGGTCATAAGCACGTGTCATTCGATTCTGATTCGAAAGGCATATACGTGTAATGACCGAAAAAAAAAAATTTTCAAGAGCGTCGTGGGACTTTGAATAAATTCAGAGAATCGCGGACTATGACATTTTTCGAAAAATGAAAAAAAAGTCCTCCCACGACCGGTCATAAGCACGTGTCATTCGATTCTGATTCGAATGGCATATACGTGTAATGACCGAAAAAAAATATTTTTCAAGAGTCGTGGGACTCAGAAAAAAAAACCATGGGCGAACGACGGCAACGGGTCGCGATCGCGTTTGCCTCAGTATGACACGGAAAAACAGCTGTTCGTTTGCTGTCCTTGTCGCACTCATTAGATTTGGCGTCAGCAGTAAAAATCAATATCCTGCCATACCAACATTGGTTTTTCACTTCAGTTGAAATGTTTACCGCTAGGCGCGCTAGTGCCGATTCGCAAGTAGTTCAGACTTTTTGAATGAGAGGCGCTACCCTCGATTCTGAGTTTGTCACGTGAGCTCGATGACTCTTAAGTCTCGAACCTTTTACTGCGCATGTTAACACTAATTCTTTTCTCTCATTCGCTCTGCAGGCTCCCCTCCACGCATTCACGCTTTCACATTCGCTCGCCACTACCCCCACTCTCGCACCCTCAGATGCGCGAAAATCCGCATTTTATGTATTTCAGCTTTGTTTATTGTGGTTTTTGTCTTATTAATTGCCAATTATTATTATTTACTCATTTATCGAGGCATTTCTTGCATTAAAATAAAATTGAATAATTTTAAAAACAACAGAATTATTTCGAGTTTTTCATGGAGCCGGCCTAGCGCGCATGCGCTGTAATACGCATTTTTATTTATTTAAAATTATTAAAATTGTCGATAAAACTATAAGTCGCAAGCATTTCGTCTCGATTCTTTAATTTTTTTCGAATTTTTAAGACTAATTACGATATTGAGCGATATTTTAATCACGGGTAATAAAGAAAAACAAAAAATAATTCATTTGATATTTTCGACGCATGGCGGCGGTCGGTAACGCTCGCGTCGCAAGGCTTGAACCTTGTGCGATAGCTCGAGACTGCCTGGACTTGTAAATACGAGCGGTGAAAATACGAGTATTTTCTTATAAAAAAGGACACTTGGATGAAACTCAATGCTTGAAGAATATTGAACGAAGAGTTCCTCCATTTAGCATGTCCCATCATCATTTATATAAGATTGATTTGAAAAGCGTTATCGACTGTACAAATTTCTTGAACATGAATTATTCGATTTCGAATAGTAATCAGGACTACAACACGTACTTGATAATATTTAAGGGTATGTGAGTTGTTTCTTAACGCATAGTTTAAAATGATTACAGTCGTTGAAAGTACTTGTTGAGGTTTTTCGCTAAAAATTAGAAAAATGGAAAAAACCGCTTGAAGTAGCTTTGATTATTTTTTCCCGAGCACCGAAATGATCACAAAACTGTATTTTGATCTAATACGTACATTTATTGTATTAAAAGCGCGAATAATAGAAAAAAAAGCCTAAGACAGTTTCTTGAGGCAGCTTTTTAAAATTTTTCAGTGTCTGAATTTTGGGAGCATTACTTATCTTCAAGTTTACAACATTTTCTGCCCAGAAAGCAATAAAAAAAAAATTGTCATGATTTTTAACAAAAAATAGAAAAAAAAACCCAAAACATGTCCTCGAGGCAGCTTTTGGGAAATTTTCAGAGTGTCAAAATTTTGGAAGCAACACACATTTTTCAGTTAGTAACACTTTCTGCTTAGAGAGCAAATCAAAAAAAAAATTTTGTCACGATTTTCAGCAAAAAATTCGAAAAAAAGTCGATTGAGCGCTATCTAGAAAATTTTTTTAAACGCTGAAACTTTGGCAAAATTACTTTTTTATAACGTACTAACATTTTTCCCTTGCGCCTCGGAAAAAAA
>JBBLXU010003783.1:0-13185 GCA_037893425.1 Campoplex nolae | reverse complement strand
ATATCTATTTTCTACATTCTCTATGATGGATTCTCTATGAATTCTCTATGATGAGGATTTATTTTGACTCATCGGCTTCCCACTTTTTCTTATTCAGTTTTCAAAATCCTCATCATAGAGAATTTAGAAAATAGATATATGTTTAATAAACATATATTCTCTATGATTTCTAAATTCTCTATGATGAGGATTTTGAAAACTGAATAAGAAAAAGTGGGAAGCCGATGAGTCAAAATAAATAAATTCGTGTTCCAATAATTCTTTCCTTGATCAAAATGACAAAAAGTGACTCGACTTTGTTCTTGATTGTTATACTCATATTTTTTTGACTCAACAGCACTAATAAGCGAATAGAAAAATTCGTGGATCCAAGATGAATGAGACATGTCATGAGTTCATTTGAAAAACGATTTGAGATAGATTCTCACAACAATTTGATTTTCACATCCGCGTTGTTATTAACAATTTCTGTTTTTTCATATTCTTTCTTGACTGTCTCGTAATCACTCGTAATAATGATATTGTGAATAAAAAAAAATTTACCTAAGCACAAGTAATATTTGGCACATTCGGTTGGCGACCAAACGCCGTGAGCTGGGGTATTCGGATTTCTGTAGAATTTGCTGTCCTCAATACAGGGCGCCTGGGTCAAAGTTTCTTTTCCTCTCACTGTTGAGATCCCTGCACACAAAGATCGAAAGAGAGAGAACGTTACATGCACGCGTATCCTGAAGCTTTGAACCCTATATATTTTTTTCATTTTTTTCACAATGACGGAAAAAACGAATCCCTTGTTTTTTTCATTTTTTCGTATATTGTGTATTTTTATCCATTCTTTCCAAATTTGATGCGGAAAGTATTTTCTCTCTCACACGTGTTTTTACTGTGTCTCTGTCTTTGGGCGGTTCTATTTGTAAAATTTGTACAATTGTAATAGTAATGTAAATGAGTGCTTTGAACTATTCCGAATATAAATTTATGACTTTTATTATTTGAGCAGAAATAATACACTTAACAGAAAACAAGCACACCGGGCAAACATACCGCAAAGAGACAGGAGGTAACATCGGCAGAATGTTCGCGATGTGAATAAGATTTTCCATGGAAACTTTCTCGTTTTACCGCGTGCTTGACAAAAAATCGCCCGTACAAATCGACACAAATAATAATGAAAATATTTTATTAGTATAATAGGACAGTCTAGAATATCCAATGAGTGAAAACGTCCGGCGGTCGTCTTATAGACTGTGCAATGTTTTCACTTTGTAACACGAGAGGATGTGAAACTTCCGGTGTTACACTTTTTCTACGATGATGATTTGGAGTTATTTTATTCGTTTGCTGCATCAAATTGGTCGCGCAGAATGAATAATTAATAAGAATTGACCCCTTATAGCCCCAGAGTCTATAAAAATATTTGTGTTGTTCATATATTTCATGGAGTAGGTCACGATGTCGTTAAATTAGCTCCAAAGAGGCTAACACTCCATTAGCACAAAAAAGAGTAAAGACCATCGAATTATTACATTTTATAAACCGTAACATTGAGATTTATTGTATAAGGATTTGATTTGTAATCGGTGCAAGTAATTACCAGATTGGAGAATGAATGTCAAAATAAGCACTGAACTCAATATCCGCGGGTCCTCCATGTCTCAAGCGTTATCCCGCGAAACTCGAATCAAAGTGTACGTGCACCTTCGTGTAGTGTAGCTGGAAACTTTCGAACTGATACACCTCCCAACGAAACCTCAGCCTTATATGATGAGTGTAGCTGCTTTTACAGCGCCAGTCTCTCATTCCAATCGTTGCCGAGCGACTAATTTCATTTACGGCCGACCGACGCGATCCTTCAAGTGTGGATCATCGTCTGCCAAGTTTCTTTGACGTTAATTTCACTGCACTTAAAAAAAATTAAAAAAAATATGGCCATGTTTAACTACAATTTTTCCATTGACTCAGTCGTAATAAATCAGATTTCATCTTTTGGAAAATAGAATTTCTTTTCGTATTTTCAGCAAGACCATGTTGAAAAAAGTTTCCAGTTCGATTGGACAATTCTTTTTCAAAGCATACGGGGTATTAAACGTCAAGTCAGTTACATTGAAAGTTTTGATTTTTTGATAGGAGTACCTTTTTTAGTTGTTAAACCCATTTAAAGATTCATTCTTGATTTTTGGTGAATTTTTCCATTCATTCTGTTGAAATAGTCTGTCTAGTTATGTTTAGTATAAGATGGAAATACACCTAATCACGCTTATTCATGGGTTTTAATACATTAACACAAGGTTCAAAACATTATATTTCGATCACACCTTCATCATTGTTATCGAAATATTTGTATGGAACTTTCTTTTTTCTTTTATTTTTTCAGTACTACTATGTGGAAATGAATAGCTCATTATTTTTGAAATCACCGAAGTCTTTTTCAAGAATCTCAACAAATCCAACCATATTAAATCACACTCACAGTAACTGGTCTATCCTGATAACGCTAAGAGCTAACAGAAATTTAGAATGTTTTAGTACAACAACGCAACGTAATAAAAAAAACTACGAAAAAACAGCATAGATGCTGTGAAAAGCGTCAAGACAAGTACATTTACTTCTTCCAAATAATATTTCCAGTTAACGGATAACTAGATCTAGATTTTACAAAAAGTTATAAATAAAAATTTTGACATCATTAATAGACAAACACATTAAAACCCATTAATAAACCTCCCAATAGTAGTTTCGGCTGATCACAAATGATGTCGAGACTTCCGAAAAATTATTTAATAAATAAAAACTTCAAGAGCATTTGTAACATCTGTCTTTAAAAGATTACAAACAAAAAGAACTAAAGCGAAAAAAAAAATTTCGGCCGCAGTACTTGACGAAATTTCTATCTTCATACAATGTACCCACAGCTCATAGTGACAAACTCGTCAAGTACTCCGGCCGAAGTTTTTTTTTCCCTTTAGTTCTTTTTGTTTGTAATTTTTTAAAGACAGATGTTACAAATGCTCTTGAAGTTTTTATTTATTGAATGATGTTTTAGAAGTCTCGACATAATTTTTGATCACCCAAAACTACTATTAGGAGGTTTGTTAATGGGTTTTAATGTGTTTGTCTATTAGTGATGTCAAAATTTTTATTTATTTAATAACTTTTTGTAAAATCTCGATCTAGTTTTCCGTCAACTGGAAATATTATTTGGAGGGAGTACATGTAATTGTCTTGACTTTTTTTACAGCATCTATGCTGTTTTTTCGTAATTTACTCAACAACTTTTTGTAATATTTAAAATGAACCCTTTTGCGAGGATTGAACTATCGTGTTTTCGTGGTTATTATAATCACCAAATTCATCTAAGATTGATTTTCATGACGTTTCATAACAAGTTGCTTATTTTTGAGGCAATTATTACGGAAAAGAATTTTTAGTCAAACACTTTTTTGTAATTCACCGCGGATTTTGAAAGGAGCTGGTTTATTGTTCAGAGAGATTTTTGCATAGGCCGAATGATTATAGAGCTTTAGTTTTTATAGGGGTTTTTTGTGGGGAAACATGCCACGGAAATATGACACTTCAATTTTACAACTATTTACACTTACATAGCTGTTCTGAACCCCTAATCGTTAAAAAAAAGGCGCAATCTCAAATATGACTCTATAAGCAAAAGTCATGAATGAAAAATAATCATAGATGCTATGAGCATCTTTACGCGATTTTTACATTTTTTTCTATCTCACAACCGTCACATTGGTGAAAAAAAATCGTCGCTGCCGAATGACGAACAAAAAAAGGCAACTGAGTGATTAACCCAAATATTTATTCAACGACCAAAAAAAAGGCAATGGAATAATTTTCTCCTACATTCATCTGACGAACAAAAACAAACGTAATGAAGTGATTTTCTCCAAAATCTATTCGTTGAACAAGAAAAAGGTAACGAAGTGATTCCCCCTAACATTTATCCGACGAACAAAAAAAAAGACAATGGAATGATTTTCCCAAACATTCACTGTCAAATTTTTCTGTATGAAAATTAATACACATGTATGGGAAGTTTTTATGTAATTACCATATATGAATTTTCAAATACGATTTGGAAAATTCAGTACATCGAATTGTGAAAATGAAATTGTTGGGTAATAATATTACTATGCTTTTGTATTTGAAGATTTACATACATGTAAAGCAATTTTGATTTTCATTTCTATTGAAATAAATAAACACTTGTTAATATTAATATAAAGAAGTATTTTAAATTCAATAGAATTTCGTATTAACTTTGATGAAAAAATTCAGGATTTTAATGTATTGTTGCATATTAATTTTCAGAATTAACGCAGGTAATCAATGTACCATATAATGTTTTCAAGGTACTTATGTTTATGGAATTTCTACAATTTTTCCACGAATGTATATTAGACTAATGCGAAAAAAAAACAATTTTTTCGCATCTATTCGATTTTCTACGCAATTATTCGTATACTGATGAATGACATTTATTATATTCATATGAAATTATCGAAGGCATTATTCTGGAAAATCATTCGGCCACACATCACGCACTAAAATTGTTATCTGAACGATTGCACCCAAATTTAATGATTAAACGAACTTACCTAAGTGAAGTTCTATCATAATTGTATGTAGCGCCTCTTCCGAAAGATCAACTGTAGTACCCCATCCCCACGAAGGTGTCACCACAATTTTTCAAAGCCGTCTGAGACTTTTTCTCTACGACGGTGGTATCTATGTACGCTCGCTTGTCATTTCATGTATTAAAAGCGTTGCCGTAAACCTCTGGGCTATTGTTGACTAATTAACTATTGTTAACAATTGATATGGGTTTTCTAAATATATATAGGGCGGGACTGATCTTTCGGAAGAGGCGCTACATACAATTATGATAGAACTTCACTTAGGTAAGTTCGTTTAATCATTAAATTGTATTTCGCGCCTCTTCCTCAAGATCAACTGTAGATGTTTAAAGTCGTTTGCGGCAACATATATTTATTTATTGATTTATTAATTTTTTTTTTTTTTTTTTTTTACACCCAATGCAGGTATATGTGAAACACATTTTACAATTATTGCAATATAGCTCGGGCAAATGCCTCTTTATCATTAGTAATGGGTAAATTATAAAAACGAGCAAAAATTTTTAGTTATTTGTCCATCCCGCTGTTGCTCTAATCGTATCAATACTCACATCCTTGATTTTAGCGGTTGACGTCGACGCATGACGAATACTGTGGGCTGAAAAAATCCCAGTGTTAAGACCGCTTCTAGCTAACATATTCTTTGTCCATCGACATAAGGTCTGGGAAGAAACTGCTTTATGAGGCTTCTTAAAAGCGATGAATAATGATTCTGTTGACCCACGTAGATTTTTCGTTCTTAACAAATACGAGTCTAATGTAGCTGCCGCACAAATTGTCTTGTCCTTATCGTAAAAAGGCAGAACTAACAGAGGTTGTTTTCTGTTAACTGCGGAAGTCTTGATTTTATCCGGAATTTTTATTTGCACAGACGTTCTGTGTCTTTCAATATTTTTTTATTTTAATCAGTGAGAAGGTTTGCATTCGATGTCCGGTTACTAATGAAAGTAGAGTGACCAATTTTAATGAGAGCATCTCGAGAGATATATCCTCGTTTGAATCAAGAGTGCGTATGTGATCTAATACGATCTTTGGATCCCATGTCTGCTCATATTTTGGTTTTGATGGACGTAGTTCAGATACACCTTTAAATAGGCGCCGTATTCTAAAATCCTGACCTATTTCAGGACCCATTATTAAGGCTATCGCCGATCGTAGACAGTTCAGAGAACCTCGTGAAGCTCCGTTGTTGTACTCCTTAGTAAGAAGCATTATCACATTCTCGATAGAAGATTGAAAAGGACTGATATCTTTTCCAATACAGAAGTCCCACCATTTTTTCAATGAACTGTTGTATTGCTTGAGTGACGAATCTCGAAGGGAAGCAATCATTATCTCCATTGACTCTTCTGGAATACCCTTTATTTCGAATGCTCTCCTGACAAAAGTCCGACAACCAGGGTATTCTTTTTCCATAGAGGATGTGGTTCCCTATTTGAAGAAGATAATAAATGTATATTAGGCTTCAGATATATCGGCTCTGTAACAAGGAGAGCGCGGAATAGTGGGTACCACGTTTGCGCGGGCCAGTCCGGAACTACCAAAATACCCCGCGATCCTTCATCCCTTATTTTTCGTAACACTCGTAGAATGACCACGAAAGGTGGAAACGCGTAAAAATAAAAATTCTTCCAGGATACCGTAAAAGCATCAACTGCTATGCTGTTTGGATCACGAAGCCACGAGATATATTTCTCGCATTTAGCGTTTACGCGAGTAGCAAATAGATCGACGTCAGGTTTTCCAAAGGATCGAACTATTTTATCAAACGCTGTCTGTGATAACTCATATTCCGTTTCTGGTTCCAACCTACGTGACTCAAAATCTGCTTCGAAATTATCTTTGGAGCTGATATACGATGCGACGATCCAAATTCCTCGTTCTTCACACCAGTCCCAAATTTGTTTGGCTAAGCAACTTAAACGCACGAGTCGAAATCCTCCCATTCTATTTATGTACGATATGGCCGTGGTATTATCTAAACGTAGTAAAATATCGCAGTTCCTTAAATCGTTCGCGAAACATTTAAGGCCGAAAAAAGCGGTAGTTAATTCCAGTATATTTATGTGTGTCTCTCGTTCCTTTTCATCCCAAAAACCATGCGCTTTCTCTTGTCCACAGGCGACTCCCCATCCTGATAAAGAAGCGTCCGTGAAAATCTCACGACAAAATTCAGGTGTTCTTGTGTAATTGTTGGTATGGAGAATTACTTTTCTCCACCACTCAAAATCGGTACGCAAATCCTTCCCTAATGTCATAAAGCTGTCGTAAGAACCGTTGTTGGCTTTTAGAGCTAAGTACCGAGCTCTCTCGAAAACTTTTGTATGTCCCAAACCATATCTAACTGCAGGACAACATGAGCCAATTATCCCTACAAACTTTGCGAATTCGCGAATCTTGCATACTTTTATCGCCTGATATTTCTCAATTTCTTTCCTTACTCGATATCTTTTCTCCTGTGTAAGTTCAATGGTCATTTTTTTGGAATCAAAATAAAACCCAAGAAATTTGTACCTTTTTGACGGTATCAATTGACATTTCTTTTCATTAATAACAAAACCGAGTTGTTCTAAAAGTGAACGAGTGGAACAAATATTTTCTTTACATTCTTCGTAAGATCTTCCGAAGAGTAACAGATCGTCGAGGTATATTACTGATGAAAACCCTCGACGTCTCAAATTTGCCATTACTGGTTTTAAAATCTTTGTAAATATATATGGAGCCGAAGCAAGACCAAAGGGTAAACACGTGAATTCGAAGAGTTGTTTGTTATGTCGAAATCTTAGAAATTTCCGATCAGCTTCTGCTATCGAAATTACATAATACGCGTCCTTTAGATCTATTGTTGCCATAAAGCAGTTTTCGGTCATGAGATTGATAACCGCCTTACGATCCTCGATTTTTAAATGTTCTGCACGAACAAACTCGTTCAACCCTTTGAGATTAAGGATAAAACGATTAGAACCATCTGATTTCGGAACCAAAAAGATGCGCGATATAAATTGACCTTTACTATCCTCGCATGTTCCTATAACACCCTTTTCCAAAAGCTTTGAAATGAGTTTGGAAATATTCAAATGTTCCTTTGAACTCAGAACATTTTCAATCGGTGGATTTACTTGATTGGGAAAAGACTCAAATGGTATTTTATAACCTCGTATGCACGACAAAATATATCGATCGGAAGTTATCTCTTTCCATTCTGAAAAGAAAAACCGGAGTCTGCCTGCAATACTTACAGACTCTAGTACCGTTTCTGACGATGATTGTCGTATCTGTGGTTGGTTTTCCAGTTGCTCTCGTATTTCTGATTGCCTCGTCGGTAGGTTGAAGCATGCTGAGTCCTCGTACTTTGTTGTTTCTTCCCGCCCGGCGCTGACGAGACCTGTCGTGGATTTCCCTGTGATCGACGAGGCGGGAATTTCGAGTTTTTTGAAACGTTAATGTTTTGAGATTTCAACGTTGCCTTAAGATCTTTCTTGCAATTTTCCAACGCCTTTGCAGCCTTCAATTTTTATTCCAACTGCTTTCCGAAGAGCAATTCATCGGGAGTAGACTCGCTTAACACGTCCTTAAAAGGCGCGCTCAAATTGGCCAATATCAATTTCTTCCTAATGTTCGATTCGTCATGTTGCAAATCTGAGAGAAGCCGACCAATATCGCTGAGTTGTTCAAAAACGTCCAGGTTATCAGAACCACTGTGCCGTTCTAATATAATTGAAAAAGTTTTTCCCACCGCCGCTAAACATGCTGCGATCTTTGCTTGTTTAGCTTCAATGCGTTCATCTCTCTTAATTATTGCTTTTTGCAGAGACGCTCGAATCTCCGGATTCATCTTCGGAGGATCAATGATACAGCAGTTCTTTGGCAGTGGATATTTCTTAATCATATCCACTCTGTCCTCTGATGGCATGCCACTCTTTAAAATCTCTTCCCAACGAATACCCAAATCATTTGGGATGGCGGGCGCCAAAATACGATCCTCTAAAAATCGTTTTCCCATTACCTCTAGGATCTTTGGGTCCAAAACAACGTCGCCTGAATCATCTTGGGTTTCAGAGATCTGAGGAAGAGCAGGACGACCATTTTTCGTCATATTTTCTGCACCATGAGTAATTGTTGTTTCGTTCTGCTGTTCTGGTCCGTTCGCGATAATCTCGTTTGTCTGTGAATTTTCGACATTATTAGGCTGTCGACCATGTTCAGGGTTTTCCTCATCATAGGACTCGTCGTTATTAAATGATTGTCTCGACGTCTGACTCTGACGGCCTTCGTAGCTTCGACGAGAATCCGAAGAGTCACGAGAATGTTTCGAGCTGTGTCGACGCCCTGATAAAAAAGGGAAAAATAACTATCCTTGTCGTCATTATTTTTATGTCACTGGGTTAGAGCCCATTGACATGTAGATTTCCACAATCCTGCCCATAACTCGATAAGGTTAGAGCCTTTCCAGAGCGATATAGGGCATATTTTTGTTTTAGACCCGAGTATAACTCTTCCGTAAAGGTTAGTGCCTTTACGGATGGTCATTATTATTCATGGAAACGATCTCTTGGTCCGAGTCATAACTCTCGTGAATAGGTTAGAGCCTAAACACGCGACCATTATCTATGTTTACTAAAAAGAAGAAACTCATCAAATATAACTTCGATTGAAAACTTACTGCGTCTTTTCTTTTCTTTTTTCTTTTCTTTACGCAGAAGTAATTCTTCCAATCTCTTGATCCGTTTGTTTAGATCATTCTCCTTATCAGTAGATTCACTTCTTCCACGTTTTCTATTCATCTTCGCTTGATTATTCGTAAAACTTAATTGAGGAAAAAAAAATTACGTGTGGTTTCACCCGCACAAAGATAAAGAATGAAATGACAAGCGAGCGTACATAGATACCACCGTCGTAGAGAAAAAGTCTCAGACGGCTTTGAAAAATTGTGGTGACACCTTCGTGGGGATGGGGTACTACAGTTGATCTTGAGGAAGAGGCGCGAAATACAATTATTGAATTTGGGTGCAATCGTTTTTTTCTGGCTGCGTAAAATTGGACCCATGGCTTGTGGACATTTTTTTCTCTAATTTTTTACCTTGACCTTGCAAAAGGTTCGAGGTCGTAAAAAATTGGTGGAAAAAATGTTCATTTTTCCGCCAATTTTTTTTATCCACAAGCCATGGGTCCAATTTAGACAATAGCTTCAATTCCGTTTTGCAAAAAGTTTCATGCGATCTTTGTTCACAGAATGGCCTGAAAACGACTATTTATAGAAAATAGGCTATACTCGAAAACTTCAAGACTTCAATAAAATTATCACGAGATTTCTTTTTTTAAATATGTCATTTTGAAGTCAGGAGATGTTTTGTTTTTCTAAAACAATTTCTACCAAGCTATACGATTCCATCAGTCGGGAGTTTTTTTCATTTTTTTTTTAAACATTTTTCCCAAATTGTTTTAACCATCATCTTTTCTATTCTAAATTGGCAAGACTTGTAATAAAACAACGAGCAAAAAAATACCCATTAATAATAATTTGGAATAAAAAGTTATTGTAAAAAAATAGAAAACGATTACAGTTTATTCAAAATTCATACATGCTACTACTTCTTCTCGCTACTTCATTCGAAACTTGATACTTCTAGAGATACACTACCGTCGGAAAGTTTCCGGACAAAAGTCGGAAAAAGTTTCCACACTCTTTTTCATGTTATTCCGTCGATAACGTAGATAAATTAATTTAATAAACGGCATTTTAAAGGGGAAAAATCCCATTTCATTTTACTTTTTTTGAAAAATTTTTGCGATTTTTTTTACGACTAGGACGTCATTTTGAAAACGACCATTTTTCGTCTTTTTTTTCCCTTTTACAGAGCGACCGCGTTTTCAGTAGAAATTTTTTTTTTCAATTTCTTTGACCGGATCCTGAAAAGACAAAACTCAAGCTTCAATTTCGTTTTTTATAAAATCCGTTACGATTTTTTTTGAAAAAGTTATCATGTTTTTGGCGAAAAAAGACTAAATTCAGAAATTCCTGCGTAACACGAAAACTATCACATTTAGAAAAAAATCTTAGAGGAGTGAAAAGTTGCCTCTGAGATTGTTCTAGTCACTTGATTTTTTTCAGATTTTTTTCCCGAATTTTTTTTTTTTTTTTATTGATTTTAGTCGAACTCCAGGTCTATCAATTTCCGTAATTCAAAAACTATGGGTTTTTTCACCAAAAGTCCAAGTACAAAAAAGTTTTATTTCTTCATTTTAAACGTTTTGGATTTTTTTCAGATTTTTTTTCGAATTTTTTTATCCGACAATGTTGACGATGATGATGAACATCATCGGAGAAAAAAATCTGAAAAAATTTCAAAACGTTTAAAATGAAGAAATAAAACTTTTTTGTACTTGGACTTTTGGTGAAAAAACCCATAGTTTTTGAATTACGGAAATTGATAGACCTGGAGTTCGACTAAAAAAATTTCGGGAAAAAAATCTGAAAAAAATCGAGTGACTAGAACAATCTCAGAGGCAACTTTTCACTCCTCTAAGATTTTTTTATAAATGTGATAGTTTTCGTGTTACGCAGGAATTTCTGAATTTCGTCTCTTTTCGCCAAAAACATGATAACTTTTTAAAAAAAAATCGTAACGGATTTTATAAAAAACGAAATTGAACCTTGAGTTTTGCCTTTTCAAGATCCGGTCAAAGAATTGAAAAAAAAAAAAATTTCTACTGAAAACGCGGTCGCTCTGTAAAAAGGAAAAAAAAAGACGAAAAATGGTCGTTTTCAAAATGACGTCCTAGTCATAAAAAAAATCGCAAAATTTTTTCGAAAAAAGCAAAATGAAATGGGATTTCTCCCCTTTAAAATGCCGTTCATTAAATTAATTTATTTACGTTATCAACGGAATAACATGAAAAAGAGTGTGGCAACTTTTTCCGACTTTTATCCGGAAACTTTTCGACGGTAGTGTACGTCTTTTGATTGTTTTGTCGATTTTCCAGGCTTTTACGAAAAAAACATTTGGTCAAAAAATTTTGGAAAAATTCTCATGGATTGAAAACTTGAAAGATTTCCTTTCTAGGAGTTCTTTTAATTTTTCATTCCCCTATCTTGGGCCAAAGTGCCATTCGTGACGAGTTAAGCCACTCCAGTTCATCGTTTCTGAAAAAAACCAAATCGATTCAGAACGATCTTATGCAACTTTTTTCCGGCTTGACAATTTTATTCAAGTCTCAAAATTTTTGATTTAAGCTGCATTCTCCAAAAGTGGTATTTCTCAAGCAAAAATAGAATAAACCAGTAAAAAAAGATTGCATGAAACTTTTTTAAAAACAAAATGAAAGCTATAGCTTCCCCTTTCAAGGTTGTTATGAATGGAGTTTGCGGAAAAAATATCCACAAGCCGGGCCATGGGTCCAATTTTACGCAGCTCAAAAAAGGCGGAAAACAGCCATTTTTGAAAGTGCGTACCACATTGAAAAATAATCATAAAAAAATTTGGAAATAGAGATATGAATGTAGGTTTGTCCTCTTCACAACGCCGTTTGTTGAATCGAAATGTCTTCATTTTTCAAAGAGATATCAAACTTTTAGTGCGGATCGAATTTTTGTTCAGTGATTCCATACTTTTGTCTCTATATATATAAATCCGTTCGCTAAAAAATGTTTGTCCGCTTTTCAATCGAAAACGGCTGAACCGATTACAATGAATCTTTTACGAGATTAAAGATCACGTTTCAAACTGAGTTTGTGGTTTTGTAAAATTTCGTTATCTCAATTTTTACAGAAATGCAAAAAAAAAGTTGAGTGATTTCGTTCATTCTCCAATTTTTAAAACTCGACGGTAGTTAAATACTAACGATAAATAAAAAAAACGATTTACCAATTTGAAGGGAATTAGAAAACGAACAAAATGAGCGGTGGTTGAATGCTCAATACGGTATAGAAAAAAAGTTACAGCATTTTTAATGAAATTATGAAAAATTAAAAATACGAAAATCTTTCGTTTGATCAAGAGACTCGGTAGAGTCTCGGGACAAGTACATTGACAGCTCTGTCGTCTGCTGGCCCGAGGCTCGCCGAGACTATACTTTCTCGGAACAAAACTTTTCGCGGTGGTGGGAGTAAAATTGGCTCATCATTTTGTTCGTTTTCGAAGCTCACGAGTCGTTTGAGGCCTTGAAAATTGAATTGGAGATTCATTAAGAAATTATCTTTCGAATAAGCCCAAATTTAGCACGATCGGTGACGTAAATGCTGAGATAACACTTTGCACGGGCTCAATATCACGCAAGAGTTACCTACACATTCAAGAATCAGATGTGTCTGTATACAACACCAAAGCCGGCTGAAAGTGTCTCTCGAGTTTCTGATTGGTTGATTCTGATGACACCCATCTCTATATATATAAATCTGTTCGCTAAAAAATGTTTGTCTGCTTTTCAATCGAAAACGGCTGAACCGATTAAAATGAATCTTCCATGGGATTAAAGATCACGATTCAAACTGAGTTTGTGGTTTTGTGAAATTTCGTTATCTCAATTTTTA
>JBBLXU010003782.1:0-14572 GCA_037893425.1 Campoplex nolae | reverse complement strand
AGCCAAACGTATGGGAACATCAATCGTAATTTCGAGTTGCGCTAAAAGTTCGATTACTCGGCCAAAAAAGCAGATATTCCGATTTTGCGAACGGGGTTTTGAAGGGGACATATTCCGCTATTGTTTTGGGCTTTTAAATTATTTTTTCAATGTTTTTCGGATCCAGTACACATCTTTGAACGTAGTCATTTTTCGCCGTTTTTTTAGTTGTTCAAAATTGGACCAACCACTTGTGAAAATTTTTTTTCATGGAAAACTTGAAACGGGGAGCACAAGCTTCAATTTTTTTTTATAAAGTTCTATGCAATTCCTTCCCCATAAATATGTCACCTGTGTAAAAAAGACCATTTTCTCAAAATGTTGTGTAACAAGAAAAACTATAAGGTTTTAATGGAATCAGCAAGAGGGTGAATTGACTGAAGTTTTTTCAGAATTTTTGTGCAAGATTTTTTTTTTCCATGGATTCTGGTCGAAACTTGGAGGTGTGGCTTAAGGAGGTTGGCTACACACAACAATGTTGCTATGTTAAAAGCATAGGAAAATTCGAAATATTTAGAATTTGATGAAATTTGGTGAGCATATTCTTTTGGATTAAACATGAATTCACAATTTTTTAAAGATTTTTCTTCTACATAGTTTTCGAGTAATTTAACACTAGAGTTCACATGCGTAAGCATTGGGATGGTTCAAAAAAAATCGATATTTTTTTTTCCCAATGGGTATGTTTCGATAGTTGCAGTAAGGTAAAAAAAGAAGCCTGTCAAAATTTGAGCCCTTAAAAAATTTTTTAGACGTCGCTCATCACTATTTTGTATTTCCCATTTAAATAACACGGGAAAGACATCGCTTGCTGCTTCTGAATTTTATACCTTGCCAACGCGTGATCGTAGCATAATGCCACAGACGGGTTTTTGTAGAGATTCAAACGCACTATCAAAAAGATCTCTTATCGTTTTACGATAAATCAACTCTTTCGGAAGATATTTATGGTTTAAGTTGACTTTGTAGTCAATTTTAAGATTTTTTCTCTTTTCCGGCGAAACTATCGAACTCATCACAAAATTTTATGAGACTTTTTTTGAATATCATGTGCATTTCTATAAAATCACGTTCGTAGATAATTGAAAAATCGAATTGCTGTATTACGAGCTCATTCTTTAAAGGAAAATTGCGATTTCCGTCAAACAAATTGTTCTATTAACTAAAAATTTCAATAAAGACTCCAATCTTTATTAAGTTACAACGTAATTCTTAATGCTTTTTTTCAAGTTTGAAAAATGAAATAACAGTAATGATTGTGCAGTCAGAGTGTGGCTCGTAAAAACAACCAGCGTACGACAATCGGAAAAAATATACTCGGTATGAAAAAAACGGATCTCTATTTCAGATTTTTTTTTACAAGAGTATTTTTGGAGTCTTTATTGAAATTTTTAGTTAATACAACGATTTGTTTGACGGAAATCGCAATTTTCCCTTAAGGAATGAGCTCGTAATGCAGCAATTCGATTTTTTAATTACCTACGAACTTGATTTTATAGAAATGCACATGATTTTCAAGAAAAGTCCCATAAAATTTTGTGATGAGTTCGATAGTTTCGCCGGAAAAGAGAAAAAATCTTAAAATTGACTACAAAGTCAACTTTAACCATAAATATTATGACGATAATCGCCACCGATCCCTGAAAATGACTAAAAGTCAGGGATAAAATAAATGAAATAAACACGAAAAATTGGGAGAAAATCAATAACAAAAAAATTGGTTTTTATTGAAATAGAAAAGCCCCGTAATTTCGTGTGATCTGGGCGCCAGTTACTTTTTTAAATAAAAGTAACAAAAATAAACAAAATAAATACAAAAAAAATAAATAATCTCTCTCTTTTTGATTTCTCCGTCTTTAACAAACTTAGTAATAATAATACTGGGGGGGGGACTGTACAAACCGGGGCTAGCGTAAAAAAAACAAGTTATAAAAAAAAAATGATATCACAAATCCGCAAGAGACTCTAGTTTCAATCTCGAGGATCACTGGGTTCCTGTCGCTCAGGCGTACTTACAAATACCCGTGATTCAAATTAATATAAAAAAAAAATAATGGAAGAAACGAAATCTCGATATAAAAAAATGAAAGGAATTTCCGAACACTTGTGCGGCAAATAGCTCGCGATCTCTATTCTTGTAGCAAAAATAAATCACTTAGATTAATAATTATCAATAGAGCGTAAATGATAGGGCGAATAAAGGAGACGAAAATAATATGCAATGGTACGGCGTCGTACACTCGCCGATTCGGGCACGCGTTCGAATAAATGACTCTAGGGGGGAAGGGGGGGGGGATTCGTACGCACTTTATCGATTATTTTTAACTTAAATCCTAGCACCACAGCACTCTCGTGACGACCAATAATCGCGAAAAGTATTTTTAATATCAATTGAAACGATGTCACGAGTCAGAAGGACTCGGCCGATTGTTTTATCGGGAAAAAGCACTTGCGAGATCGATAGACGCGTCCCGGCGAAGATGGCGTCAAGCCACGCGTTCTTGCCGAAACACCACTGTGAGATAAAACGACTTACTTGTTTTAATCTCGTTCGAAAACGGCACCAAAATTCTCTCCAAAAGTCCAAAAAGATCGTCGTAGAAGGGTCGAGCCGGGTTGTCGTTGTCAAGTTGTCGATGCTAATAATTTATAATGCAAAAATTGTTCAAAAAGTTCAAGAGCGCCCACGGTACACACGCCGAGTCGTTGTAGAAGTGACGTCATCTTCTTCTTCGTCCGTCTTCTTCGATCGATGATGCGCGTGGCGATCGATAATGTAATCGATACGCGCATGCCCGCGAACCAATTAGCGCTCGTTAATCATGGTCGCGCTGACACTCGGTGGTAAGGGAGGATGGGGGAAGGAGAAAGGGACTCGTTGCGGGGGGTCTTCGATTGGTGATTTATGCCCGCTCGGGACGCTGGCGTCGTCCTCGCTGTCCCGGAACGCCACCGTGGCGAAAATCCGAACTCGGTGCCGAATTGCATCATGGCGGCTCGCATGGTTCGTTCGATGTTGTGGTGCGTTCGGTGTAGTGCGAGTGACAGGTGCGGGTCGTACGGTATTTCCGAGGTTCTCGTGAGGAATATTGGCGAGGTATCGTGCCAAAACGATGGAGGGTAGGAGCCTGGACGCCGGGGGACTCGTCCGATCGGCGTAATGTTGACGGGCGAACGTCCTTCGTCCGAGGATGTTCGAGTTTGGAGGTTAAGTCCTCCCGACTCGTCTCCTACCGTCCTCAACGTTCCTCGCTGCTCCACGGAGCCTTGGATCTTCGACAGGTAAGGGATTTATTCCCTTACCGTAGGTGAGTTCGCCAATTTATATTTCTGGGGGTTATCGTGGAGGGAAATGTGTGGGTGAGGGGATTATTCGGGGTGGGACTGAGCGCTGGGGCTTGGTGCGTGGCCTTGGTGCTCCGGACGAGCTTCTTCCTCGTGTGGTCTCGTGGTCGGGTTGTTCTATGTGCTCTGGACGTTCTTCTTAATGCTTTTGGTGTATTACAGGTGCTTGCTGTGTTTTGAGTGCTCCGGAGAGGTCCGACGGGGCCTCGGAAGGCCAAAAGTAACGCTACGGTGCCCTTAGGGGCCTAAATCTAAGGATAACGGAGAGTGCTGTGGTGGATTCCACCACGACGCAGCCTGTGACGGGGCTACAACGTCACAATATCTTCCGAAAGAGTTGATTTATCGTAAAACGATGAGAGATCTTTTTGATAGTGCGTTTGAATCCCTACAAAAACCCGCCTGTGGCATTATGCTACGATCACGCGTTGGCGAGGTATAAAATTCAGAAGCAGCAAGGGATGTCTTTCCCGTGTTATTTAAATGGGAAATACAAAATAGCGATGAGCGACCTCTAAAAAATTTTTTTAAGGGCTCAAATTTTGACAGGCTTCTTTTTTTACCTTACTGCAACTATCGAAACGTACCCATTGGGGAAAAAAAAATATCGATTTTGTTTTAACCACCCTAATATCTATATATACCAGAATCCTATGCTTACTAGGGTGGTTAAAAAAAAATCGATGTTTTTTTTTCACGGGCATCTACGGAATATGTTGGTACATTATGAAAAAAGATTTTTGGCAAAATTTGGCTGCTGTAAAAAATTTTTTAGATAGTGCTCAAGCGACTTTTACCTATTTTTTTTCTATTTTCCGTTGAAAATTGCGACATAAAATTCTTTTATTTTACTCTAATACTGGAAAGTGTTAGTGCCTGATGGCAGCGTGATTTGTTCAAAATTTTAAGGCTCTAAAAAAATTAAAAAAGCTGCCTCAAGTAATTTTTATACATTTTTTTTTCAATTTTTGGATGAAAATGATGAGATAATCAAAACTCCGTCTACGAAAATGAATTTCCAGCTTCCTATTATAACGAAAGTCGTAAATATTTTATGGAACTACTTATTTAGACTTTGTTACGCCAAAACATTTTTCAAGCTAACTTGTGCGGATGGTTTTTATTTTCTTGTACTTCCAGCTGAAAAGTATTTTAACAGCTGCCTCAAATAATTTAAAAAAATGTTTTTCTTAATTTTCGGCTAAAAATCACGAAAAAATCGAATCTTTCACTACATACACTACCGACCAAAATTATGGGGACGCGAGTTGAAATTTCTTGACGCACTAAAAGTTGGATAGCTCAAACAAAAAAAAAGATATCCCAATTTTCCAAATGGCATTTTAAAGGGGACACATGTAGCTTCAATTTGCGCCTTGATAAAACCTTTTTCAATTATTTTTCAGTCCGGTGCATTCTTTTGAAGTTGGCCGTTTTTCAACCTATTTTGGCCCTTGAAAATCGTGCGCACAGTTCGTACAAAAATTTTTCCAATGATATTCACCATAAAAAACGTAAAGGGCAGAGTACTAGCATCAATTTTGTTTTTTAAAAAGTTGCGTACGATTTTTTTTTCGCCGCGTTATCCCATTTTTTGCGAAAAAATAGCGTTATTGAAAAGTACGGCGTAACGTCTAAACTATGAGGTTTTGGCAAAATTGTCAAGACAGTAAAAGTATGTATTTGATCATTCTGTAGTCGGTAGAATTTTTTAAAAATTTTCGTGGAAATTTTTTGAAAATCAATTTTCGTCCAAATGCTGACTTTTTAAATCGCTTTATCTCGGGAATTATAGGGTGCGTGGAAAAATGTTAAGAGGGAAAATTTTCTTGTTTTTCACTGTAGTAATCATTAGAATTTTTTCAGATATTTCTTTCGAAATTTTTTTCCAAACCCTCCTTGTCAGAATTGTACTTCTCTTTTTCTTCTCTACATATATTTTTTCCTTACTTAGAAAAAAAATTGAGAAACTCGTATAAATGAGATGAGATATAATTTCTGATATTGAACTTTTTTTTGGAATAAAGCGATTTAAAAAGTCAGCATTTGGACGAAAATTCATTTTCAAAAAATCTCCACGAAAAATTCTAAAAAAATTCTAGCAACTACAGAATGATCAAATACATATTTTTACTCTCTTGACAATTTTGCCAAAACCTCATAGTTTTGACGTTACGCCGTACTTTTTAATAACGCTATTTTTTCGCAAAAAATGGGATAACGCGGCGAAAAAAAAATCGTACGCAACTTTTTAAAAAACAAAATTGATGCTAGTACTCCGCCCTTTACGTTTTTTATGGTGAATATCATTGGGAAAATTTTCTACGAACCGTGCGCGCGATTTTCAAGGGCCAAAAAAGGTTGAAAAACGGCCAACTTCAAAAGAATGTACCGGACTGAAAAAAAAATTGAAAAAGGTTTTATCAAGGCGCAAATTGAAGCTACATGTGTCCCCTTTAAAATGCCATTTGGAAAATTGGGATATCTTTTTTTTTGTTTGAGCTATCCAACTTTTAGTGCGTCAAGAAATTTCAACTAGCGTCCCCATAATTTTGGTCGGTAGTGTATGTAGTGAAAGATTCAATTTTTCCGTGATTTTTAGCCGAAAATTGAGAAAAACATTTTTTTAAATTATTTGAGGCAGCTGTTAAAATACTTTTCAGCTGGAAGTACAAGAAAATAAAAACCATCCGCACAAGTTAGCTTGAAAAATGTTTTGGCGTAACAAAGTCTAAATAAGTAGTTCCATAAAATATTTACGACTTTCGTTATAATAGGAAGCTGGAAATTCATTTTCGTAGACGGAGTTTTGATTATCTCATCATTTTCATCCAAAAATTGAAAAAAAAATGTATAAAAATTACTTGAGGCAGCTTTTTTAATTTTTCTAGAGCCTTAAAATTTTGAAAAAATCACGCTGCCATCAGGCACTAACACTTTCCAGTATTAGAGTAAAATAAAAGAATTTTATGTCGCAATTGTCAACGGAAAATAGAAAAAAAAATAGGTAAAAGTCAATTGAGCACTATCTAAAAAATTTTTTACAGCAGCCAAATTTTGCCAAAAATCTTTTTTCATAATGTACTAACATATTCCATAGGTGCCCGTGGAAAAAAAACATCGATTTTTTTTAACCACCCTAGTGTGCATGTGTGTGTTTGTTATAGCGGAGATAAGGAATTATGGGGCGTCACTCCCACATTTCTAACTCAAAACCCTCTCCGCTGTGTGTGTATTTTCTGTACTTTTTCCAGGATAGCAGCTTTTAATATCCGTGACAATCAAAGAAGAATCCATTCCCGTTCGGCTTGTTTAATCGCGCATTCCTAACCTATTTCGAGCATTTTGTTGCTTTAATTCACAGTCTGTTACAAGGTTTTACGTAAAATTCCCCACTCAGTGTTAAGAGTCTTCGGTGATACAAATAAAAGAGTACGCTCGACTTTTTCGTTCTTCACCCATTTGCAGATCATTGTAGTACTTAAAGCGTCCAGCAACTCTTTGATAGCGATCTTTCGTGTAATGGCGCCCCAACGTAAATGTAAGCACTTCGTGCAAAAATTCTTCTCCCACTCCATTAACAATGGCGAAATTCACAATAATCATTCGATTATGATCGTCAAAATCCTTGTTCCAGAATGCTGCCCGTATAAAGGCTGGCCACGTTTTACTGTGACCTATGACATCTTGTAAACAAAGCCAAGGGTTTTTATTAATGAGTTTTATCCACGTCTCCACATTAGACACCATAATATCGAAACAGAATATTTCCACGAAATCAAATTACTAGAGTAGAAAATATTTGAGGTAGATTTCTGGATTTGAGCTACTACCGCGGAAATAGCTACAAAGTAGCAAAGAATATTCAGAAAGTTTGTCTAATGTAAAGAAACATTCGAAGAGTTAATGTATCACAGTGGAAAATAGACGCGAAATGCAACTACTATAGCGGAGAATATTCACAAAGTTTGAATGCTATAGCGGAAAATATTCAGAGTTTGTGTAATTGGTAAATAAATAAAAATTGAAGTATTCGACGAATAGGTTTAACGAATTAATTTCAATGAATCGATAGCAATAAATTGATGTCGACGAATTATTTTCAACGAATTGTTTTGACGAATTTTGCTATAGCGGAAAATATTCAGAACTTGCGTAATTGGTAAATGAATAAAAATTAAAGTATTCGACGAATTGGTTCAACGAATTAATTTTGAAGAATTGATAGCGATAAACTGACTCCGACGAATAAATTTCAACGAATTGTTTTGACGAATTTTGCTATAGCGGAAAATATTCAGAGTTTGCGTAATTGGTAAATGAATAAAAATTGAAATATTCGACGAATCGGTTCGACGAATTAATTTCGACGAATCGATAGCAATAAATTGATTTCGACGAATCAATTTCAACGAATTGTTTTGACGAATTTTCCACATATTGATCAGCAATTCTGCCAAAATGAATAGAACCTATAACTTTTTTCAGTTGGGCTCCATATTACAAGATCACGAAAGAACGTTGCAATGGTTACGCGACATAGAATTGATCCCTACGAGAAGATATTGTAGCAAACACAAAAAATGTATGACTCTGAACGAGTCCTGATTGGGCTGTGGTCAATTTATTTGCCAAAAAAAAGGCAAATATAACTACAACGCAACAGTAGCCGAAAATACTTGGTTTGAGAGGTGTCACACGTCTCCAGCAAACTGTATGCTAATCACATACAGTTTTGCGAGAAACTTGACTTTCGAGCAAACCATTCACGAGAGTAGCATTGTTGATGGGCAAAAAGTATCGACGGAAACGGTTGCGGATCGATTTTCCTTTTGCCGAGAAATCTGTATGGTTGCTCTAGACAACCATTTCGAGGCAGAAGGTCAGATAGGTGGTCCAGGTGAGATCATTGAAATTGATGAATGTAAAATCGGCCCTCGGAAATATGAAAGAGGACGAGTAGTTGAGGGATCGTGGATTCTCGGAATGATCCACAGAGGACATTCCGAAAATTATCAGCTGGAGATTTGTCCAGAAAACAAAAGAGACGAGGCGACTTTGACTGCTCTAATAAAAAAGCATGTAGCTGCCGGCACTGAAATCTACACCAATTGCTGGAAAGGCTACATCAATTTAGAAACGCATGGATATATTCACAAAACTGTGAATCATTCGGAGGAATTCGTGGATAGCGTAACCGGAGCGTACACGCAAAATATCGAATCCTCCTGGCGATGGATGCGTCGATCGTTATCTCGTGGTGGAGTAACGAAACATACGATTGCGGACCATCTTTGCGAATTTTTGTGGCGACGAAGAATTAAAAAACTCAATCTGGATCCCTTCATCCAACTGATCACGGATATTAAAAGCTGCTATCCAGGCAAAGGTACATAAAATACACGCACACAGCGGAGAGGGTTTTGAGTTGCTAAAAATGTGGGAGTGACGCCCCATAATTCCTAATCTCCGCTATAACACACACACACATACACACACATGCACACGCACGCACACGCACGCACGCACGCACGCACATACACTTTTTGGGGAAAGCTAAAATCGTGTACATCGGTTAGAAATGCGCGGACTATACATGCCGAACGGAAAGAGGTTCTTCTTCGATTTTCTTATTCAAAATGGCGTTTGCGCCAATTTTCGTTATGATATTCGTAATTAGGAGGTTAACATACGTGAGTATACGAAATTTTAGATCGATCGGCGGTATGCGCTTTTCGGAAGTACACCCTTTCCGGCTTCAAAAAACGATGAATACATTAAAATATTTCCAATTTTGTTAGATCGAGTGACAGTAGATAAGCAGAGCGGGTTCTGGATAAAGATTCCTACTACCGACATTTACCGACTTTTTAGTCGAGACACGAACCCCTTCTAGAACGTTCTCGAAGGTTCGATGATGACGTCACCGGCCTTGAATTCGATGATGACATGGGGGGGGGGTAAAATTTCTTGATGTTATGACCTGTTTTGGGAGGGTAAGGGGAGGGATTCTGGGAATTTAACGTCGCGATGTCTGGGGGTGAAGGGTTGCATCAAGCTTTGAGAGAGTATTTGTGCACATATGAATTGACCTTGCTATGTCCTTCAACACTTTAAGATGCTTCGAGAAGTTGAAGAATTGTGCTATGAAGGGCAAGACAATTCATCACTAGGACCCAGAAAAATATTTCCAAGAATTCTTTTTGATCGATGTAGTAAACATCGATGATGAGGTTCGTTGACAGATGTCATCGATAATGAGAATTCGTTGACAGCTTTTTTTTCATCGATGTGGTAAAAATCGATTGACAGATACTTCTTGGAATTTTTTCCTTCAATGCCACTTAATTGTCTCAGCAGTCTTGCTATGAATGCGTATTTAGCCTAACCTTGAGAAAGACCTTCGAACCACCCTGAAATACATCCAGAAAATTCTGAATAACAAAATTAGCAGAGGGGTGCAGGAGGAAATAAATTTTATAAAAATTGTTTTTGCGTTGTAGAAGTGGGGGATAGTTTCAAGCTTCGACAAGCTTCCACAAGGTATAAAACAAAATGATCAGTTAGACGACGGTCAGTTGTGAACATGGACGAATTAAATCCAGACCAGTTGAAACAACTGTGCAGTTGTCCACCATACTTCTGCGATTATGAAGATGCTATACGAAAGTATTTTGGAAACGATCCACCGAACGGGGTCTACGAATTTTTCAACGATATAGTGGACTTCCAAAGAAATTTGAGGAAAGTGAAATGTGAACGAGATAGCAGCAACAACCAGCAATCTTGTGCACAGTGCAAACGTACACATGAATCAATTGACATTATTAATAAGCACGTTCAATGTTTAGCTGATGATGTTGCTGGAGTGCTTGATAAATTATTTCAATTGAAATGTACAGTAGAGGTGAATCCATATTTCTCTCTAGAGGATGAATCTGTTAACGATATAATCGATTTTTCAAGAACCCTGCATAATCATGTGAAGCATTTGAAGGAGTTCGTAGAGATAATACAAATACCTAAAGTGGAGGAATAATGTAAAAAAAATGTAAACAGAATAATGTAAAACCAATAAAATACTCTTTTATACTGAAATTTGTATTTATTCATAAAAAATATACATAGATTTGAAAAAAATTCTTAATCATCAGGTTTGAGAATCCAATTTTTGAGCCACTGAACATTTCGGTGAGCACAATTGAATTTGAATAAATTTTCATGATGAGGACATCCAGTATTTGTTCGGTTCCGCAACTTTTGTAGCGAAGGACAATCGAGCATTTCAAGATTGATAATGCGTTCGTATCCATCCATCAAAAAATTTGCCAACCATTCTTTCTTCTCTGAGCCCTTTACATAGATAGTTCTAGCATTATACAAAATGCTTCGGATAATTCCAGTTGCAGCGCTGTAGGGCACAGAACCAAAGTTCCAAGGCATTCCATGAAAATTACGTGTTAACCATGCGTTCGTACATTTGTATTTCACAGGTAAATCGTTCCACGCGTAAGGTGCTTCGAAAAGCAGTGTCAGAGGCGTGGAATCGTTTAATGCAATGGCTGAGAATTCTTTAAGCACAAATTCATTGATGGGGGTTTTGAAACCCTGTAAATCAACCACGTACTCCATCGCTTGAACGTAACTGATCTAAGGAGCTCTTCACTAATATCTTTATAGGAACATTTTCACCCCCTCCCTCCATGAAATTTGGCATGAAATTATGTTCAGAGCTTCAAACCAATTTCTTGACATTTCCACTGATTGAGTTATATTCTATAATTCGATCGTGTAATATTAAGCAATAAGCCGAGGTTTGAAGTGGAAAAGGATTTGTTGACTCAAATTCCAATCGAATGTCAACCGGTCCAGATTTCAACGACTCATTCTGTTTTGAACAATCAATAACAATGAGCGGTGCGTACTTCAAAAAGTCTGCTTTACTTAACAGTGGTTCAGACTCTTTTCCATAGTAGGAAGCCTGGAAATTTGCATACATATCGTAGAGTAGAGCGTACTGATTATGATCAATGTCGAGATTTAAATTTCCATAAGGATAACTCTGTGAGTTGAGAAAGAGTTTGATGTCTCTGATGTTACAATGATCAAAGTGACTCGCATTCTTAGTAGCACTATTTTTTCGAGCTGTTTGGAATCCCACAACAACGTATCGTGGTTTTTCGAGTTGCGTGGAGGTTTTCACAACCCAAACGTGCTTTGTGGTTTCAGGTAGTAGCGGATACTCGTACAATTCCCACGCACGAAAACTTAGAGGAATGTATGAGTCTTTAGCGATAAAGTTTAAGAGTTGAATTTTGCGTTGATCAGCAACTCTTACATATGGTATCATCCATTCAATCTTCGAAAAGGTAATTTTGAATTGCTCCGGAGCAGCAGCAGCATTCCCGACAGTTTGTATAATAGCATTCGTATCGGTATTTGCCCGTGTCAAAATCAGCTCATGTCTAGCATTGACGACAATTCTGCGATAGTCCTCAGCAAACCCCAATAGCATACTCAAAGGTATTGAGATGTCAAAGTAACCAGATGCATCGGTTATCAGTGCTTCTTCATCACTCAACCAACCAGCATTTTCCATGACAGACTTCTGGCTAGGATTCTGAGAGATGTAATTTTTCATGAGAGTTGTAAGACCAACATTTTTACATCGATCGATCTCCACAGCATTTAGCTCGTAGCGAATTTCTTCAAATAAGTGGCAAATGGCATTGTTGACCAATTTCGTGGTAGTAACATTAGATTGACCATCAGCTTTCGTCAATCTACCGTATACATGCAACGAGCTCTTGCTCGGTAGCAGGCACAAATCCTGATGTTGGACGCTGATACGAATCTCATCGTTGTTGTTAAACGTTGCCGATGCGAATGGTTGGTGTCCATGAGTTTCATAATGTGCGATGGACTCGTCAAAGATGATTGGTTTTTGTATTCTTAAGATTTCCTCCATGGTATCAAGCATACAATTGTGACGCAACAAACACTAATTTTTATTTTCCTCGAAGTTTCAGACCCAGACTCTTCAGAAACTGAATATTTTGACGTGTTAGCTCCTTGCGAGATGCTCGACGACTGTTTTGCTCTGAGCATGTCGTATTAATTTTATAACTTCCCCTTGGTTCAAAAACAATACCCATACTTATGATTTTACATGCAATCTGATCGTTATCATTTCACCTCGAAAATTCACCAATTCTCCGTCTTGATCCACGAGTTTCAGCTGTAAATTATGTATGGTCTGTACGGTGATAGGAAGGTAAGTGATGTGTGATGGCACTTCAACAATCTTATATCCTGGTGGAACAACGGGGAAAAATTCGTGAATTGTATGTACTCGTTGACCGTTTATGTAAGCTCCTGCGGTTATGTTACACTCAACTCGTAGTGAGTTAATCTTAAGAATGGTGACTGGTAGGTCGGATTTATGGATAATATTGGCTTGAAGGACACGTGGTGTGAAACCCAATAATCGTCCAATAGAATCGTTTGGCTCGAAATTTATATCACGATTGCATTTGATTTCACTACACAGAGTGTTATTATTAGGCTTAAGATTTATGACAATGTTACGATCGGAGAGAGCTTTTTGCAAATAATTTTCAAGATCTTCAATTTCGTAGCTTCCAGTTGGTATAGTTACAACTTCCTTATCTACATAGAATTTGTTATTCCCTACATCAATATTAGGAATGGAGTTGAAGGTTAACAGCTCAATGAGACCCAAAGTATAATTTTTAAACGGTGACAGCTCAATTGGAGGAAAATAATTAGCCTCGAGAATCGATGATGTGCCCGATAGTGTTAGCGTAAAAGAATCACCCATCGCGTCTGCTGTTACACTGATACTATCAATGATATGTGTGCTCATTTTATAGTTCTCCATTTAGAAATTTGAGACACAAATGTCCACATATTACTGTGTCATAGTCCTGATATTTTTCATAATTATAGTTTATTGTGCTACCATCACCGAGATATTTCATCAAGTCTGGCGGTGGTTGAAGATTGCCAAAACTGTCAAAATAAAGAACTTTTTTATTCTTTTTCTCGTATGCAACCCAATGAGTGCCAGGACCCTCTTTATCGTCGAGGTTCACTATAGCTGATTCATACTTTCGAGGTCCACCCTTGGGCAATGCATTTCTCATATAAACACCACGAAAATGTGGAATTTGCATCTTTTTAGCAAACTCTGATAAATCGTAATCAGTGAGTGCTCGATGTGGTAGCCTTACACGTTTTTTAGACGGAGACCCATACCAGTCTTATATGGTTTAAGGTATAGTCCTTTGCCCAAAGCAATCGTCTCCATTGCATTATTGTGCCGTTTACTCTCTTCGAGAACACGTTTCGCAGCATTAACATCATTCACAGCTTTAGCAATGCCCGCAGCACCACCAGCAAGAGCTCCAGTGGCACTCAATCCAGCAAAAATAGGTATGAGGAACGGTAAGAAACCTCCGATTTTTGTGGGTACAGGTAGAATCCGTGGTGATTGGACATTCCTCTTACCACCAGCATTTTTCACAGCTGTACGGGCACCCTCTAGCGCAGATTTTACAGCTTTGCCCCCTGGTATTATTGAAGCCTTAGCCGCTCGAATAATACGCTTCAATGACACCTTTTTATTCAACTTCTTCTTCTTCTTCTTAATGCCCATCCCGAGTTTCGTTTTAGCTTTCATTGTATTCATAACGGCCCAAGCTGTTGCTTTTTCACCAAAGCTTGCGTCTTTTGCTCGAACACGTTCCCAAGCCTTCTCAGCAAGGATTCTGTCTGCTGTATGCCGAGCAGAGAGGTTATCTCGATTCTTTGAGTATGCGATATCGTGCTGTTTGCACGCAGCGTCGAGAGGATTGATTCCTGGATCACCTCGTGCAAGTCTCTTTGTCAATTTCGTACCAGGACCACAGTATTGGTATCCTGGGACGTGCAATTCGACAGGAAGTTTATTGATTAGATCGTTGACAAATCCTTTACCATGCTTATGCACGATCATAACGGACTGATGAATCGTTCAAGACTAAGCAAATAGTTTCCCGGGAATATCTATTTATAACCTATTTCTTTTTATCGCCTATGTTTCCGTATCGCCCAGGGTCAACTTTCCCTGCAAATGGTTGACTTCCTGTGATCTTTTCAGCGTTTACATCAGTGGGAGTAGAATGAG
>JBBLXU010003781.1:0-12197 GCA_037893425.1 Campoplex nolae | reverse complement strand
ACATTATATTTAAATTACTTGGATCACAAGATCTTAAATAGTTGAATATTTGAAATTCAACCGTTGTCAATTCGAAAAAAGAGTCGACTACAGCAGCAAATTGCTACAGCTACAAAACAAATTGGTACAAGTGCACAGGTACATTGGTCAAGGTAAATCGTGAGGTCGTCTGTACAAGTTTATTAGTAAAGATAATTGGTTGAGGTAAAGGTAAGGTAGCTCGAAGGTAGTTTGAAAGGTAACTCGCAAGACGACTCATATAGACGAGTCATTATACGAAATAATTTTTGGACGAAACGTATGATCCACTTTTTTTAACTCGTTGTTCAGTAAATATCGTGCAAGTCGAGCGCGCACGGTAGGTAAGTTAAAATTCCTAAACGAAAGTAAGAATAGTATTGAATTGTATGTTAAATATAAAAGATACGTGACACGTTGTGTCTCTCATAAAGGATTTTACATGTTATTCCGATTTGTTTGCAAGTCGCTAAGGAATTAGTTTGAGAGTTCACAAAAAATTTAAAGGAAGCTAGCCCAGATTGAAACATTTTGAAGTTTCAGAAATGTCCATCAAAGATTTTAATGAATAAAGAAAAAAAATACTCACGAGTATTTTGACGAGAAGAATGATCCATTATCTTCAATGAAAATGAATTACTTGAAAACAAATCGGAAGTATAAGCATTACTTTAAATTGTAGAATACCAAAGAGCCTGGGGACTCGATCAATCTGTGGTATAGTTGGACCCGCTGTTTGACCTCGGCTCTGATCTTCGTCTTCGGTCTCTGTTGCTCCGGTCGCGCTGGGCTTCACGAGTCCTTTCGCGACCACGGCTATTGTGAAAGCTAATTCCTTGTCGAAAGTGAATGAAAGTGATTCCAATAGGATACAATATAACACATGATATATTTTTGCAAGAAGATAATAAATAGAAGGAAACATATACCCGACTTCTACACGTACGGCAATTCCTTTCCTTTGAAATCGAACTTCAACCTAAACGACACGGTATGCTGATATCTATTGACACTATAAAAAGGAGCACCGCCCTCAATAACTGCTTGGCATCGTAGTTAGACTCAACAACATGAGGTAAGTAATGCATTGAAATACACAAACGATGGTTCGAAATCTCTCAAGCAACAAGTTTGCTTGAACTGTAATAAGGAATACAATGAGGAAGCTTTTTTCAAGTAGAGTATTAATACAAAAGGAATGAAGCAGCAGACCGAGTTGAAATTACTTAAATGAATAAATACTAATTATCTTTCTTGAATTCGATTGAAAAAAACAATTAAATTCTAACACACTGCAACAAAAACACGTTTTTTTCTTTGCTGTATCTTATCGTTAGCCTTGAGTTGAAAAATCATTTTTGTAACGGAAACTGTTATTCAAACTTTCGATGATTAATTTAGAATTTCTATAAAAAAAAAGCGAGCCAAACCGCAAAGAACGCTTTTTTTTTAAACCATGAGAACTACTTATAAGTGGTGATTACTGGCAGGATTTAACCTACGTCAGATCACAAAGTTTTGCCAGAAAAATGTCGCCGTTTTAGTATTCAGCGTCGTTGTTCATAGTGCCTACTATAAATACACCCTCCACCGGCATTTCTCTCCCATTTTCGACCCCTGCATGCGATGTCCAGAATGGCATGGAATAGCACTTAGTACGAACATCGACCAGCGATACCAAAGAGACCACTTCCTGAAGTGCTTTGCACTTGAAGACTCCGAAAAACGACGACGGAAGACCCACGTCGAAAAAAGTTTCTATCGAATCGAATTTTTTCACCACTAACCAATAGGTATTCGAACGAACAACAATGTTCTCTATAAAGCAGATCGTTGAATCTTTCAGCTGACAGCAGCGATCACGTTTTTTCGTGGTGAAGGTAAAACTGGGAACTTTCAAACGGCGATATTGTTCCACGTTATCGCCGACCATATCACACGGCAGTGGTCCAGCAGAATGTCGATGAAAGGTTTTAGGACTTTCGTTGGAATTTACTCGGTGACGTATACCTATCGTACCAGCTCGCTCGGCTCTTCGGTTCGCAATTTGCTGCAAAGACAAATGTGGCTTCCTGCAATATTGACGAAAAATTTTCATCTCATTCTCATATGGGAAGGACGAATACTCATCTGCTGGTCCAAACGCTAAAACATCATCAACAACGTGTAACAACCCATGAATGTTGTAACTATGGAAAATGCGACCGTACAGAGTGGAACAATGCTCGACGTAAATTTCCAATGCCATACGTGCGTACAACAACTGTTCACGCGAAGGGTGTCGAGAAACTAACACACGCATTGCACTACTCAAGAGCAGAAAGTGTTCATAGATCTCTTTGGTGCAAATTCCGTAAAAAACCACCAGTCCTGTGTACAGTAGCATTTGACGAAACTCTGTAGCCTTGTATCGTTTATACTGACCGAGCGCACGAGGCCGGCGCGCAAACTCCCTAGGACACCAATCCTGCAAGTACACTAGTCTTTCAGATATACGGAAAATGTCCCTCATGCACAACTTACACGTAATCGAGAATTTTCCATCAACCCATCCACTTAGCTTTCTCTTAAAAACACCGAGATATACTAAGTGCGTAACTTCAAATGGTGTCTGAGTGACCGGACCAATAGGCAGAAGAAAAAGAGGACTCTCCCCGACGCGGTGGTGATCATCATCTACTTGAGCGACATAGTCTCGATCGTTCCGTGAAACGTTATTCAAACCCAGATAAATCATTCGGTCATCCACATATTCGCCGGAGATGTGACACTTGGAACACGGATTAGTCGACCCGTGACTCCGGTGGTTCAATATGAAAGCACGAGCAGGTGCATCCGCGATGAAGGCTCGAAGAGAAAGAGTATAAATCGATCTTTCAAAAAGAATACCTCCTTCCTCTTCAATAATCTGAAGTACTTCGTCGACAAAAGGTCTGAAAAACTCCATCGCACTCGCTGGTTTGCTTTTTCCTTTATATATACCAACGACTTCAACTCGACTCCTACGAATATTGGCAATTCTACATTGAATGGGCCAGATATGATTGTTACCCGATTCGTCGAGATTCGCCCCGTCCGTGCTGAAATCCATTTCGAGATGGCGAGGAATCTTATCTAGTGGCTCTGACTCGAGAATAGCAGTAACAGCGGCCTTGACTCCTAAATGAAGATATTCGCCCGGGTAAATATCTAACAATACGATAGGTTCGCGAGGAGTCTTCAAAAGTGTTTTCATAGATTTCGGGAGATTTGAGAAACACCGGTGTTTTCTTAGTATATCGAGCAAGGCATCTCCAGCGCAGTGACTAATACCCCATTTTGTGGACCACAAAGCAAGCGTTTCACGACAAGATAACTTCAGCTCCTCGTCCCATGATTCCGAATATTCCGATTCTTCACTAGAGTCAATCTTGGAAATAAACGATGCAACCTCGCCCTCTTCAGAAATGTCCTCGTCAACGTATGTAACCGAATTAACAATACCCTCTGAAGAAGGATCATTTGTACGCCTTTCCGGCGAAAAACCTTGCTCCAGATCTGTGGAAGAAACGTCGGAAAGAATTGGATCGACAACCGCCGTTGTAAAAACTCTTGAGCCTGATTTTTTCCTTCCATCAACCTGTGACGCGAGGTGCGTCTTCTCAATACGCAATCTATTTTTCCTAATCTCCCGTCTAATCGATCGCAACTGTCGAAACGTCAGATTTTTCAATGATTTACGACCGCGAGACTTTTTAATCACCGTAGACATTTTCTAATCTGTCAAGACACCCAAAAAATTATTAAGAAAAAAGATTACAATTTATATACATCCCTTTGTTTAGAAAGACACCGTTGCGGAATTTCCAGACAGCAAACATATGAAAAATCTGAAAAAAAAAACAGAAAAAAATATTTGCAGTGTCCTTAATATAGTATATGACGCAAATATCTTTGAAGGACCTTATAATTTCAGTTGTTTCATTAAAAAAGCCTAATAAGGAATATGATATATTTTGACGATACAATTTAATCATACGAGTCATACAGTGGGTATAAAGCTCGCTACACATGACGCTTGTTTTCGTGCTGGATTCTGTGCGTTATACAGTTTTGTAGATCTAAATACATAAATATTATATATATAGAAATAAGAAATTAAATCACGCACGGAATCCAGCACGAAAACAAGCGTCGTGTGTAGAGGGGGCTTCAGTTTGCGCGAACATTGTGAGCTGATAATCTTTTTCTATTTGCATTGCATTTTGTCAATCCTATCAAGTATATTCGTCTATAAATTGTCTCGTCGATAGATTGATGAAGTATTTCATTAATTTCTCGTCATTTTCAAAAATAACTGTCCATGAAAAAACTTACGCGTTTGTCGTGACACGGAGCGTGTAAAAATTAGCTTGAAAAATGCATTGTCACGAAAACATTAGAACTGCAACCGAAAGAGCGAGAAAGATTCGTTTAGAAGGCAGTCGAAGGCAGACAGATCGAAAAGATTCCATCATAACAGGCTGTCTTAGGAGATCTTGCAGTTTAAATAGTGAAAAAAATTCCTCAGACTCCAGCGATTAGAAACATCACACCGATCGGTTATTGGTTTCTGGCTATATAATCTGGCCAGATAATCAATTGATTATCTGGCTATACCTTCGGCTTAGAACCCGACAGATATTAGTGACTGATTTTTCACAGAAGAATCCACCTGGATACATTAAACATTTCCACATCCAAATCCGAAACCGTCAAATTTTTTGCTCTTCAAAAGAGGTTCAGTAAGAAAGTCGTAAGACTAACGAAATCAAAAAAGTTTTGAACAGTAATATACAAAATAGAAATGGCGGCTGAGTTTCAATTTACATACTATAAATTATAAATACATATAATAGAAAATAACTGATTGAACACGATTGAAAGTGAAAACTTGAAAACGTTTCAAATAATACTTCTCGTTAAACATATAATGACATAAAATCAATTGAAAAAATAAATGATAAATAAAAAGAATGCCATAAGATTATTTGCAAAACCTTTTAAAAAAGATGAAAACTTCAGTGTCAGGATAACTTCCATTTACCACTATATTATCACTTTATAACGAACGAGAGCAGAAAAGTTTCATACGCGTACTGATGACGCGAGTCATATATAATAAAAACTTACTTTTAATCATTCAAAATATAAGACTAAGAAATAAAAAATGGACATGTATTATTTTTGCACAAACTTTAATTCTGAATACTGTTATAACTGTCTATATTTTAGTTTGGGTAAGAGTTAAATTTGGGTGAATTATAAAAATTTAAATAATATAAACATTATAATTAAAAAAAAAAAAAAATAGGAACCGGGGTCTTAGTTTTTTCTCTCTCGCTCGTATATAGGGCCGTGTATGGGGCATGTACGAACGGTGACGTCCGGGTATCCGCAGCGATAACAGCTGCGCTGTCGACGTGGAACCGTACATCGTTGTCGCGGATGACCCGGATCGCCACAATTGTAACAGCGCCCATACTGCGGGCCAATACGAGCGCGTGGGCGAGTGGCTGTGGCTCCCGGTTGCCCCTGTGGAACTTGGGCGTCTACTTCAACAACCATGTCTGCCTGACAGGCTACGTCGGTCAACGGATTGCAGCCTACTTGTACCCCACGTGTAACGGTGGTTCGGTACGTTTGCGTCTCGACAGTGTGCGCTGCTGGGTAGTCGTGAACTTCGACCGACGTTGCTACCCTAACTGGACGCCTGAGGCCCTCAAAAATTGGGCAGTACCCTAATCCATTTGGACCGGTTGAGCGCTGGTGCGTCAAGTGCCATATAAGTTTTGCCATTGCTGCATAAAAACCCGGCTGCAGTTGATCGATGACCCTAATCCAATCGACCCATGGCCGTATTGGGTCCCAAATGGGGTTGTCATCAATTTGAATCGAAGCGAGCCGCCGATATTCTTCGCGGGCATCATCAAGCATATCCGGATCGAGCGGCATATCTTCGTCATCGTCCAAAGTTATAAATGGGATTGACGAAGAGTTATCGAAATCCATGATAAGCTACATAAGAATTATTAGATAGCTAATTAAAATTGTTGAGGTAGTAATGAAATGCTTGATCAACTCTGACAAAAAATGTACGACTGCAATAATTTTTCATGCTACTGTATTATGCGTTATTTTCCATCACATTCCATCTTATTTTCATGGAAGTATGAACAAAGAAGAAAAAATGGAAAACAACCATTAAAGATTGAAAACCAACAACAATTGGTTTGCATCCGATAAAATTTTTTTTTCATATTTAAAGACAGTTTTTAATATGACTGTGGCCATAATGAATTTTCTTAAAAAAGTAAAAGCAAAGAGTTGAAAAAAAAATGTCCGTTTGGAACTAAAAAAACATGAAATGTGATTAGACATCATGAAATTGCAATTCGCAACTAACAAAATTCCGTCCTATTTCTATTGTTGTAAAAACTATGAGGATTCTTGGAATGTTTGTGTGAAATTTACGAAAATTCACCACTTCAAAACGAGTTAAGAAAGAAATCTTTATAAATTCCTAAAACCTCATGCACTACGAGCTGTAGGTCCGGGGTGTATTGAGTCAACTTATTCCAGTGACGTACAGTAAACTTGAGAAAATTATGGCAATCATTACTGTAAGGCGAGTTAGTTTTTCTGAACGCCATGAATTAACCCTATCTAATTCAAATACGTTTCCAAGGATAGCCCTGGAAAATAAACGATTTTCGACAATGCCTACAAAAGTAAAGTGTACAAAACGGAAAAATTGCTTTCAATAAATCTAAACATTAAAAAAAATATATCGAATGAAAATAACATATGAACATTATTGTCAACGGAAAACCAATATAGAACTTGAATATTCAGATAGAAAATGGTAAAATAAATTCCAAGTATTTTCAATAATCTTAAATTTTGTATTAAAAAATTCAGAAAAAATTTCAGTATCTTTTACAAATGATAAAAAAGGCCACTTTATTATAAGAACAAAAAGGAGTTCGAAGGAATCACATTTACAATACATAATATTAGGTCAGAACGCAGCAGCATTTTAACAATTTAATTTCAGCATCTACGCTACACATCTCTGGCGGCGATCGGAATGAAAGAATTCGATGTAAATTTCGTGAGCATACGAATAAAAATCAAACTTCGAATCGTTTGATTCAGATACAGTTAAATGTATATCGGGAAACGTTTGGAAACATTTTAAAACAACACCTAATTTCAATTGTCATGTAGATATGAATAAAAAATTGGAATTATTTTCGTGGGAGTGCAATTGGATATCGAGCAATCGCAGCATGATACTCTAGTAAACAAAATCGAAATAGTCAACTGTGTTCAAAACGTTATGAAATCTATTCGAACTGTCGACGCGAGAATGGAAGGTTTCTATATTCTTTATTTCTACATTCATTCTTTTATTCGTTCCTATATTCAGTACAATATTTTGAAAGAACAATTACATTAGTGAGGCTTTGCACAAAGAGTGGAGAAAAATTAAGAACTATTGAGCACCAGCATAAATATCTGAAAATAGAATCGTAATGAATGGTCGAAAAATTCCGTAACATTATCAATGAAAAAAGAAACATAATGCGTGAACTAAACAAAGAAAAGTTTGAAAATGCTAATTCACCCCCCACTTTTAGAATGATTGATAGAAACACTGCAACTTTGTAAGTAGATATTACTTTGAAAATCTACGTTACCCCACTACATTCAGCGGTCGAAATGGAAAGATTTGAGGAAAATTTCCATAGAATTCAAAGGAAAATCGAATTTTAAACTGATTGATTTGAATACAGAAAATTATACGTTGTAACACATTTCACAAAAATCAAGGAAAGATCACGTGATTTTAATGGTACGAAAAAAATGAACATGTTCGGAATGATTTCAATTTATAACTATAGTCATGGAAAGTGCAAATGAATTTCAAGCAACTAAACATTATTAATGTGAAACATTCGGAATATCGAATTCTATGAACGATGTGTAAAAATATATTCAAACACTGGGCACAAAAGAGAAAGAAAGCTGAATTGGAAAGAAAAATTAAAACAATTCGACAAATTCAGGAAACAAAAATAATTAAAAGCAGTGTTGTGCCCCGAGCACTCATAAAATAAGCGTGCATAGCAATAAGCACCCTCAGCATAAATGCATCAACTCGATCAAATCGAAGGTCGTCTCCAAGTGAGTTCGTCGACCTGAAAATCCTTCATCGAACATTCGAGAATAAAATAATAAAAGAGTAGGAGAAAATCGCTGAGTCTATAAATTTACCGACTAACCAAAAATCGCCAGTCTTTGACGAAATTCCGAACGATTGGTCTCGAGGCAAATAAACCTCTAATTTGTATCTACTTAAATAAACTTATCGTTAACTTGTTACAAAAGAATTAAGTTGGAGTTTCAACTCTTTTGGCCTTAATCCCTTAAATACTCGTCCTTGATAACTCGTCCCTTCGAGACGGTCTTCGCGGACACAACAGCAGGTAAGATCGAAGGAATGGTAAGATAAATTGAGCGTCATAACGGTTCATTCATAATCTTTAGCACAATGGTGACGAAAATGTAATGAAGCTAAGGTGAGCAGAGTCATAGTACCAAACGCGGAAAAAGCAACGAATCGAAGAGTAAAGAGTGCGAGACGAACGATCCTTACTATCAAAATTACGCTGTACCGACGAAAAATACCTATCGCCCAATCGTCCTTGACTGCGTACTGTCGCTTGTAGAAGAGACATAAATGGGAACGAGAAAGGTGGGTACATGGATTAGCACAGTTTTCAACTGTACCAAACTCTTACAGAAAATTTATTACGAAGCGCTAGTGACGAACGCGGAACTGTCGTTAGTTTACGTTGATTCATATACACGATTAGCGATACTGTTGATAGTTCACACAAAATTGCACTTTTCGCGTACTTTCATAATGATGTCAATATAAATAATCGCAGTCATTATGCAGCATGAAATAGCAAAATAATTTTGTCTTACGTTACAACTGAAAATTATGAGAATATAGCAAGTACTCGATAAGACTTGATATTTTGATCATTTTCACGGATAAATTTAGCTAATCATGTCGTTGTACGTGTTGGAAATTGTGAAAACTCGAAAGAATGTTTACAAGTTGCAATTATTTGTGGGAAAACGCAAAATTTGAATTTTTACAAATATTTTTAATGTATCAGACAGTTAAGAAAAATTCCCATTGCAAACTGACGACATTAAAAGATGTTATTTCTTTACGTACCTTCGACAATAACAGTGATGATGATGTGGGTGATATTGACGATGACGATGACGATGACGATGACGATGACGATGACGATGACGATGACGATGACGATGACGATGACGATGACGACGATGACGACGATGACGATGATGATGATGACGATGACGACGATAACGACGATGACGATGATGATGATGACGATGACGACGATAACGACGATGACGATGATGACGACGCTGACGATGACGACGACGATGACGATGACGACGACGATGACGATAACGACGATGACGATGATGACGACGATGACGACGATGACGATGATGACGACGATGACGACGATGACGATGATGACGACGATGACGATGACGACGACGATGACGACGACGATGACGATGACGACGACGACGACGATGACGACGATGACGACGATGACGACGATGACGACGATGACGACGATGACGACGATGACGACGATGACGACGATGACGACGATGATGACGATGATGACGATGATGATGATGCGGCAGCTGGTGATGCTGCGATAAGTCGAATGCTTACTAAATCGAAAAGTAAATAGAAGCATATTACTAACAAATCCGCACAAATATGTAAATAATGCGCAGGAATTCGAATGAAAGGATGGAAAAGGAATATCCAATTATTCGCATCGAATATGAAAAAGGAAATACGTCAGAAAAAATTGACAAATGTTTTGTTGAAATAAAGAGGAAATAGATGTGATGTTAACAGTGATCGAAGTGAAATGTAATCGAATATGCTCGAATTCAAAAATATATATTTACACAAAATAAAGACGATTTCGGAGATGGATATATTATTGACTTGAAAAAATTGAAATTTTGAACTTTGTAATAGTAATGTTTACATCTCATTGCGAAATTGACAAAAAAGTAGAGTAGCTAGCTGATTTAAAATTTTCAAAGCATATGAATAGAAATTACGAAAAAAAAACTGATTGACGAGGGTGTGAAAATACTAAAATTCTTCATTTCAAGCCCAACAGGCGCCTAGAAAATAAGAAAGTCAGTCAAAGTTCGCGTCGCGATGTGAGGCATTCGGTGGAACGAGGACACGATCAAAACAAGCCTCGGCGCACGCGTGCGATCTGTACCGAAAAATGATGCACACGTAAAAATACTGCTAACGAATGCTCACGAGCATATTAATTTAAAAGTAAAAATTGAGTGAAAACGAACAAAAACAAAAATTCTCATCGTTCAGATTAAACGTTAAAAAAATGTGTTGCGAAATATCAAGAAATAATGTCATTGAAAAAAAAGAATGGATGAGACTTTCATTGCGATCGAAAGGAATGTAACCGAGATAATATAAAATGTACATTATATTCAATAAAAACCGAGATAATATACTGAGATTACTGATTCAAAAAAGTTGAAATCTCAAATTTTGTTAAGGCAATATTCAAAGCAAATTTGGACGGTTCTGAAAAAATTAGAGGTAGCTAGCCGATTTGGAATTTTAAAAGGAAATGGAGAAAGAATCTCAAAGAATAAAGAACGGATCAACAACTGCATCAAAACGAACAAATTAAAGGTAGCTAGCTGATTGGAAATTTTCAAAACAAATCGAGAAAAATTACACCCTCGTCAGAGAAATGATCAGCGGCTATATGAAGACGAAAAAAGTCGTTTTAACATCACTAGTCGTTCAGAAAGTAACAAAGTTAGTCGAGGTACTCATCGGGGCGTGAGGCAATGGAGGAACAAGGACGCGATGAAAACAAAAGCTGCGGCGCGTGCGAGGTCGTCACCGAAAAAATGATGCGAAAGTAAAAGAATTATTAAAGAATCCTCACGATGAATATATGAATGGAAAGTTATAATTACGAATAAATAAAGGGCAGAGAAAATTGAAATCATCAACAGCTAACATAAAAAAAAAAAAAATCAAAAATAGGAAAGGAAATAAATGAAGGAAATAAATGTTTAAATAATGAAACTAATGCGAGATAAGTTACCGAGATTAAAATATGACAGATTCAAAAAAGTTGAAATCTCAAATTTTGTTAAGGCAATATTCAAAGCGGATTTGGACGGTTCTGAAAAAATTAGAGGTAGCTAGCCGATTTGGAATTTTAAAAGAAAATGGAGAAAGAATCTCAAAGAAAAAAGAACTGATCAACAACTGCATCAAAACGAACAAATTAAAGGTAGCTAGCTGATTGGAAATTTTCAAAACAAATCGAGAAAAATTACACCCTCGTCAGAGAACTGATCAGCGGCTATATGAAGACAAAAAAAGTCGTTTTAACATCACTAGTCGTTCAGAAAGTAACAAAGTTAGTCGAGGTACTCATCGGGGCGTGAGGCAATAGAGGAACAAGGACGCGATGAAAACAAAAGCTGCGGCGCGTGCGAGGTCGTCACCGAAAATATGATGCGAAAGTAAAAGAATTATTAAAGAATCCTTACGATGAATATATGAATGGAAAGTTATAATTACGAATAAATGAAGGGCAGAGAAAATTCAAATCATCAACAGCTAACAAAAAAAAAAAAAAAAAAAAAAAATAGGAAAGGAAATAAATGAAGGAAATAAATTTTTTAATAATGAAACGAATGCGAGATAAGTTACCGAGATTAAAATATGACAGATTCAAAAAAGTTGAAATCTCAAATTTTGTTAAGGCAATATTCAAAGCGAATTTGGACGGTTCTGAAAAAATTAGAGGTAGCTAGCCGATTTGGAATTTTAAAAGAAAATGGAGAAAGAATCTCAAAGAAAAAAGAACTGATCAACAACTGCATCAAAACGAACAAATTAAAGGTAGCTAGCTGATTGGAAATTTTCAAAAAAAATCGAGAAAAATTACACCCTCGTCAGAGAACTGATCAACGGCTATATGAAGACGAAAAAAGTCGTTTTAATATCACTA
>JBBLXU010003779.1:0-10258 GCA_037893425.1 Campoplex nolae | reverse complement strand
GGGCAGCAAAGGAGATGCCCCCAAGGGCAGCGGAGGAGATGCCCCCAAGGGCAGCAGAGGAGATGCCCCCAAGGGCAGCAAAGGAGATGCCCCCAAGGGCAGCGGAGGAGATGCCCCCAAGGGCAGCGGAGGAGATGCCCCCAAGGGCAGCGGAGGAGATGCCCCCAAGGGCAGCAAAGGAGATGCCCCCAAGGGCAGCGGAGGAGATGCCCCCAAGGGCAGCGGAGGAGATGCCCCCAAGGGCAGCGGAGGAGATGCCCCCAAGGGCAGCGGAGGAGATGCCCCCAAGGGCAGCGGAGGAGATGCCCCCAAGGGCAGCGGAGGAGATGCCCCCAAGGGCAGCGGAGGAGATGCCCCCAAGGGCAGCGGAGGAGATGCCCCCAAGGGCAGCGGAGGAGATGCCCCCAAGGGCAGCGGAGAAGATGCCCCCAAGGGCAGCGGAGGAGATGCCCCCAAGGGCAGCGGAGAAGATGCCCCCAAGGGCAGCGGAGGAGATGCCCCCAAGGGCAGCAAAGGAGATGCCCCCAAGGGCAGCGGAGGAGATGCCCCCAAGGGCAGCAAAGGAGATGCCCCCAAGGGCAGCGGAGGAGATGCCCCCAAGGGCAGCGGAGGAGATGCCCCCAAGGGCAGCAAAGGAGATGCCCCCAAGGGCAGCGGAGAAGATGCCCCAAGGGCAGCGGAGGAGATGCCCCCAAGGGCAGCAGAGGAGATGCCCCCAAGGGCAGCGGAGGAGATGCCCCCAAGGGCAGCGGAGGAGATGCCCCCAAGGGCAGCGGAGGAGATGCCCCCAAGGGCAGCGGAGGAGATGCCCCCAAGGGCAGCGGAGGAGATGCCCCCAAGGGCAGCGGAGAAGATGCCCCCAAGGGCAGCGGAGGAGATGCCCCCAAGGGCAGCGGAGGAGATGCCCCCAAGGGCAGCGGAGGAGATGCCCCCAAGGGCAGCGGAGGAGATGCCCCCAAGGGCAGCGGAGAAGATGCCCCCAAGGGCAGCGGAGGAGATGCGCTCAAGGGCAGCGGAGGAGATGCCCCCAAGGGCAGCGGAGAAGATGCCCCCAAGGGCAGCGGAGAAGATGCCCCCAAGGGCAGCAAAGGAGATGCCCCCAAGGGCAGCAAAGGAGATGCCCCCAAGGGCAGCGGAGGAGATGCCGCCAAGGGCAGCGGAGGAGATGCCCCTAAGGGCAGCGGAGGAGATGCCCTCAAGGGCAGCGGAGGAGATGCCCCTAAGGGCAGCAAAGGAGATGCCCCCAAGGGCAGCGGAGAAGATGCCCTCAAGGGCAGCGGAGGAGATGCCCCCAAGGGCAGCGGAGGAGATGCGCTCAAGGGCAGCGGAGGAGATGCCCCCAAGGGCAGCGGAGAAGATGCCCCCAAGGGCAGCGGAGAAGATGCCCCCAAGGGCAGCAAAGGAGATGCCCCCAAGGGCAGCAAAGGAGATGCCCCCAAGGGCAGCGGAGGAGATGCCCCCAAGGGCAGCGGAGAAGATGCCCCTAAGGGCAGCGGAGGAGATGCCCCCAAGGGCAGCGGAGGAGATGCCCCCAAGGGCAGCAAAGGAGATGCCCCCAAGGGCAGCGGAGAAGATGCCGCCAAGGGCAGCGGAGGAGATGCCCCCAAGGGCAGCGGAGGAGATGCCCCCAAGGGCAGCGGAGGAGATGCCCCTAAGGGCAGCAAAGGAGATGCCCCCAAGGGCAGCGGAGAAGATGCCCCCAAGGGCAGCGGAGGAGATGCCTCCAAGGGCAGCGGAGAAGATGCCCTCAAGGGCAGCGGAGAAGATGCCCCCAAGGGCAGCGGAGGAGATGCCCCCAAGGGCAGCGGAGGAGATGCCCCCAAGGGCAGCGGAGGAGATGCCCCCAAGGGCAGTGGAGGAGATGCCCCCAAGGGCAGCGGAGGAGATGCCTCCAAGGGCAGCGGAGAAGATGCCCTCAAGGGCAGCGGAGAAGATGCCCCCAAGCGCAGCGGAGGAGATGCCCCCAAGGGCAGCGGAGGAGATGCCCCCAAGGGCAGCGGAGGAGATGCCCCCAAGGGCAGCGGAGGAGATGCCCCCAAGGGCAGCGGAGGAGATGCCCCCAAGGGCAGCGGAGGAGATGCCCCCAAGGGCAGCGGAGGAGATGCCCTCAAGGGCAGCGGAGAAGATGCCCCCAAGGGCAGCGGAGGAGATGCCCCCAAGGGCAGCAAAGGAGATGCCCCCAAGGGTAGCGGAGGAGATGCCCCCAAGGGCAGCAAAGGAGATGCCCCCAAGGGCAGCAAAGGAGATGCCCCCAAGGGCAGCGGAGGAGATGCCCCCAAAGGCAGCAAAGGAGATGCCCCTACGGGCAGCTGAGGAGATGCTCCCAAGGGCAGCGGAGGGGATGCCCCCAAGGGCAGCGGAGGAGATGCCCCCAAGGGCAGCGGAGGAGATGCCCCCAAGGGCAGCGGAGGAGATGCCCCCAAGGGCAGCGGAGGAGATGCCCCCAAGGGCAGCGGAGGAGATGCCCCCAAGGGCAGCGGAGGAGATGCCCTCAAGGGCAGCGGAGAAGATGCCCCCAAGGGCAGCGGAGGAGATGCCCCCAAGGGCAGCGGAGGAGATGCCCCCAAGGGCAGCGGAGGAGATGCCCCCAAGGGCAGCGGAGGAGATGCCCTCAAGGGCAGCGGAGAAGATGCCCCCAAGGGCAGCGGAGGAGATGCCCCCAAGGGCAGCGGAGAAGATGCCCCCAAGGGCAGCGGAGGAGATGCCCCCAAGGGCAGCAAAGGAGATGCCCCCAAGGGTAGCGGAGGAGATGCCCCCAAGGGCAGCAAAGGAGATGCCCCCAAGGGCAGCGGAGGAGATGCCCCCAAAGGCAGCAAAGGAGATGCCCCTACGGGCAGCTGAGGAGATGCTCCCAAGGGCAGCGGAGGAGATGCCCCCAAGGGCAGCAAAGGAGATGCCCCCAAGGGTAGCGGAGGAGATGCCCCCAAGGGCAGCAAAGGAGATGCCCCCAAGGGCAGCAAAGGAGATGCCCCCAAGGGCAGCGGAGGAGATGCCCCCAAAGGCAGCAAAGGAGATGCCCCTACGGGCAGCTGAGGAGATGCTCCCAAGGGCAGCGGAGGGGATGCCCCCAAGGGCAGCGGAGGAGATGCCCCCAAGGGCAGCGGAGGAGATGCCCCCAAGGGCAGCGGAGGAGATGCCCCCAAGGGCAGCGGAGGAGATGCCCCCAAGGGCAGCGGAGGAGATGCCCTCAAGGGCAGCGGAGAAGATGCCCCCAAGGGCAGCGGAGGAGATGCCCCCAAGGGCAGCGGAGGAGATGCCCCCAAGGGCAGCGGAGGAGATGCCCCCAAGGGCAGCGGAGGAGATGCCCTCAAGGGCAGCGGAGAAGATGCCCCCAAGGGCAGCGGAGGAGATGCCCCCAAGGGCAGCGGAGAAGATGCCCCCAAGGGCAGCGGAGGAGATGCCCCCAAGGGCAGCAAAGGAGATGCCCCCAAGGGTAGCGGAGGAGATGCCCCCAAGGGCAGCAAAGGAGATGCCCCCAAGGGCGGCTTATAAGAGTTATAAGCGCTGAAACACGGAAAGAGGAAATCGGAGACGAAGGATTGAAAGCACTCTCAGTAATTTCAATAAAAATCATCATTCTCAGCAATTTTTCGTTCATGTGTTTATTTTTTCCTCCATTTTTTAATGCTTTTCCTTTTTGTTTATATTATTGTCTTTTCCTTTTTGGGATATTTGATTCTAAAAAAATTCGATCATAGAATAGAGCTTTTGGATAATTTCCGTGACGTACTCATGTCCACAAACTTGCGAAGTACTTCGTTCAGACTCTTCTATTTTTCTTCGAAATATCTATTTTTCTTGATTATAAACTCAGTTTAATTTTTTTTTTCAATCAAATTTTTCTCCGTATGAAAATTTAATCTGTATCGGGATTTCTTTAAAATTATGATTCTTGTTATGCAAAACGATTGTGCTGAGAATTAAGAGAGTTCTTAAAGAACGGTTCTTCTTTTTAAAGAACGGTTCAAAAACGCCATGACGTCATAAAACCGATTTATTCGCCTCCATAAGAGTGCGGCAAGCCTCGCGCTGGTTTTTTCTTTCAATACTTTTGGCGTCGAGCCGCTTCGGCGTCTCTTGATTTTATGATCAAGAGCTCACATTATTTCGCGATACATATGTCGGCCACTGTAAAGCCCTCAGATTTTAAAGCGGTGTAATGTAATTCGATCCTCGTTCGTCCTATCTTCCCCGAGCTTCCTCGTTCCACGGGGCTCCGTCATTGAATCATAGACCACATAATCGCATAGTTTCCATCCACTCGGTATTACGTATCCATAGAACCTAGCTCGCATCGATATGCATGCACTTTTTATGCCGCACGAGAGGCTTATATCAGGAGGTTTCGAATATACATTGAAATATAAAATATGGTGTTTGAAACGGCGAGATAAGAAAACTGTGAAAACTTTCGATTAATTCAGCTAAGCAAATGGCGCGAAAGCCGATGACTGTATTTTCGACAAAATTCAAAACTTATCTAAGACAGAGGCAACGAGTAATCTCAGTAACTTCCCTCGGGATAAGAAAATTGTGGAGTAATATATGTTTGAGTTTTTTTATTCGTTGAAAACTGTAAAAAGACTTTTGCGGTATAGCCCGAGTTGGCAGGGTTCATCGTTTAATTTAATGAACTCATCGCCCTGCTTCAGAGTCGATTTCGATAGCTCGTGAAAAGTCCTACCGGATGAGTTAACCTTCAGACGGTTTTTCACGAAAGAAGCATACTAGGATGGACTATAAGGAGATTTTTATCTTTCTCTTTAGTCGTAGGAAGATTCTGTAAGAATATAATGTTCCATCGATCTTTTTTAATCCATAAGATATTTCTGAAGCTATTCATCAAAGTGATTTAACGAATTTGAGAAACAATACGTAAGATTCGACATCGAATATAAGTTTCAGCAAAATCCTTTCTATTGGACAAGACGTTGAAGAAAAAAAAAAATTGCACCCTCGAGTCGTTGTATTAGAAGAAAGTATGACTTGGCGAGCCTGGCAGAGAAGGCCATAGAATTTTCGTAGCTCGAAGCATTTATGATATGTGTATCCATTTGTATTCACGTTCGCAAAACTTCAGCACATTTCTGAACTAAAGAAAATGGGAATGGTGCGTACTATAAATTCGCAGCATATCGGCATCGCAGAGATGAACGTTAACTGCTTTCTTTTACCTAACCGTACCTACTTCTGGCCCCATAAAAATTTATGTCGATTGAACGATTTACGTAACTCGGATTACGTATGGGTTAGAGAAGTTGAAGTACTTTTCATACCTTAGCAGGTGCGATATTCTCTTAACACACGTGTGTGTATACATATATTTAAAAAAACGTATTTTAAACGTAGATGACAGGATATTGTGTCGTGAATGTGTAACACGGGGCCAAACGGAAGTAAAGAAAAGGGCATAGTGAGCCAGAACGAATAAGTAACGTCGACGCGAGAGAGGAAGGGTGAGGCAGGAGTGGGGGGGGGGATGAAAAAAATCGAGTGTGAATTCACGGTAGAATTTCCGTAAAAGTTTTATGTTTTTGTCGGGAGGGGAGCTCGACGCGCGCGATCTCGGGGTTCTAAACGATGAAAGCTATTTATAAGAGAATCCTTTCTCTTTCTTCCTCGTTTTCTCGCAACGCCCGGTTATCGCGGAACTAGAGCTCCGAGAAGCAAAAGACCTCGGAGCGATGTGAACCGCTGTTTTTTTCGTCTGAAACGCTCTGCCTGGATAACACGCACACACACACACACACACAAACACACACACATAGATACACACATGTATGCGCAGTCAAATGAATATGTTGAATAAGGAAGTGGAACAAAAAAGCAGAAAATAAGAGCAGAAAAAAGTAATTATTCAGGAAAGAAAAGGAAGTAGCGGAGAAAAAATTCAGTAGAAAGTAAAAAAAAAGAAAAGAAAGAAACAAAAGAACAAATAAAGCTGTGGAAATAACAAAAAAAAGAGCATATACCGCGAAATAAAAAGAAGTAAGAGATAACAGAGAAGGAGGTATAGAAGCAGAGGTAGAATGAGAGAGTATCTCTTGTCGAGTGTGCAAGTGCATTTTAAACACAAAATTGTGCTAGGCGGTGGAGCAAAGCTCACTGTCTCGTGGGTAAAATCGTCAACTGTACAGTCCATCTAAATATTGTGACGGGGGAAACGGGATAGGAGGAACGATCCGAAAAAAATGCGGCAGGGACTGGACCGGGGTTCGAACCCGGGACCTCTCGATTGCCGGTCGAGTGCTCTCCCAACTGAGCTATCCAGGCCGCCTACCACACTTAATTCGAATCGTCCTCGTAACGTTGTATTCCACAACGTTACAATCCCCCCCCACCAGAGTTGATCTATCTCCGACAGATCAGACTCTTACACTCGTTGTTGGGAACTGGGGACTCAGGGGGTACTACAGACTGGGAGTGTCTGAGGGACGGAAAGACGGAAAGAACTGGGGTACTACGGAGCTTGTAGGGGAAGGGGAAGCCAAATCTCAGGGAAGGTTCCACGACAACCACGATAATTTTTTCGTGATTATTCAGAGGCCGCGGCCCTCTGTTCGGCGCCAGTTTGTGACGGGGGAAACGGGATAGGAGGAACGATCCGAAAAAAATGCGGCAGGGACTGGACCGGGGTTCGAACCCGGGACCTCTCGATTGCCGGTCGAGTGCTCTCCCAACTGAGCTATCTAGGCCGCTTACCACACTTAATTCGGATCGTCCTCGTAACGTTGTATTCCACAACGTTACAATATATATAAACTCGGTTGAAAGTGTGAAGAGGAAAAGAGAGAGAGAGAGAGAGAGAGAGAGAGAGAGAGAGGAAAAGTAGCAAAAGATGTAGAAAGAAGAAGAAGAAGAAGAGAAAGAGAAAGGAAGAGAGTTCATGTAACTGCAAAAAGTAAGTGTATATCTCTGTCTGTTTTTTATTTTTCTTTTAATTTTTTTTTTTTTTTTTTTTTTATATACCGTGCTTGCGGAAGATGTACCTGAGCTAGACTGTTGTCTTTGAGAGGCGAGGGCCCCGTTGTATGCGTCTGTGGGTGAGTGAACAAAGAACAAGTCTCTTGTGAGAAAGCTTCATTAAGCAACCGCCACGGGCGGAAGCTTTACCGGTTGGTTGTAGCAGGGGCGAGACGGGACAACGCTACTATACACAGCTCCGTTATTCGCTCTCTTGGCGAATAGGACTCCACTGTACGAGATGAGGGTGACGGGAGTCGCCGGAAAAGGGAAAGGGGGGGGGGAAAGGAAAGAACATCTCACCAAGAACACAGGCTTTCTCCAAACCCCTGCCTCCGGTACCCTAAAGCTTCTCTCTTCTATATCGTGTAGGAGCTTGTCTATTCTCTCTTCTCTCTTTTACTCTCTCTCCATCCAAAGAAAAAGGCCCAGAATTCACGAGAAAAAGAATAAACGAAAGAGGGCGCACGAGCTTCAAGAGGTTGGCATAAACTGGCCTCTTCTCCTCCTTCTACCTCCACCCGCACCCCCATCACTACTTTTGTCCGGGAAATTGCGTTTTAATTCTCGCGTTCAGTGCCCATGGGTTACAACGACCGCAAACTGGAGGTCGGAGGCTTGTGTATAGTCGTGCTCAAGGGCATTTTGGGCGAGGAGCGAAGACAGCCACATAGACGGTCTCATTGAGAATAGGTGGGACACTTCTTCGTCGACGATTACGGACAGTCCTCCAGGCCAAACTACCAGACTGTTTTTTTCTTCCTTCTTCATTCACCATGTTTTTTTTCTCGAAGGGGTGGAAAGGGGGGCACTGTGCAGTAACGGGTGGAAAAAGCAGGGAGGGATATAAGATGCTCGAAAACTGGAGTGGTATAATTTACTTTTTTTCCAAACGACGCGATTATACACAATTCCAGATTTTTATTATAATATTTTGATGAGAAAGTGGACGTGTGTGAATTAAATATTAAAGTTTCGTTTTATTATTTCGTCTACCGCAGTCTCTTAAGGAATTTCGGTACAAAAGGCAAAATGTTAAGAAACTAATCAAATTTGGTGATAATGTTCTGCAACATCAAGTACGAAAAGACAAATTTTGTTCAAAATTTTCTTCTACTTAGTTATCGAGTAATTATGCATTAAAGCAGATTTCTTATGCCCGAAGTGTATACCTATATATATGGAAACGCTATGCTTATACAGAATTTAGGAAAATTCGCCACCGGAAAACTCGCATCGGAAAATTCGCCACCAGAAAATTCGCCATGCGGAAAATTCGTTACAGGAAAATTCGTCACCGGAAAATTCATCACCTGGAAAATTCGCCACCCGGAAAATTCGCCACCCGAAAAATTCGCCACAGAAAAATTCATACCAACAACAACAATAATAATAATAACAAACACATTATTACTCAATTATAACATGATTTTATTAATAATAATGAAAAATATATTATTAATTATCGTGGACGAAATCGAATCGAGTGGCTTATCGCCGTTAAAAACTGTGGTACGTCACGTTCGCCATCACGAAGCTCTCTGCACAAAGATGCAAGCTTCGTTTGCAAGACTGCGCACGCTGGCCTTCTTTTTTTGCGAGAAACAGGCTCAGTGTCTGTACGAGCCATTTTGAGACCATCAACAGCTGCCTCTAATTTTATTTTATGGATGAGGTTCCAAACACTGGGATGGTTTCGTCCAACGAGTTTAGAAAAACGATTATTCCATCCCTCGGTTTGATTATTTGTTCGGTCTTCATCCTGTAACGTCGTTTCAAAAACATTCCATGTTTCCGGCGGAAACAAAGGCGGGACGCGACGAAGCCTAATTTTGTTGTTGCGTGAGTTACCAATTTTCCTGTACGTTCCACGGATGTAAGTGGCCTCAAAGTACTGTAGAAGCTCTTCACATTCGGTATTCATCTCGTGATTTTTCAGGTAGTTCAAACCCTCTGTAATATACTCCAAAGGCAGAAAAGCCAACGAATCAATCATGCCGCAAAAATGATTGAAGGCTTCGTCTTCGCGATATCTGGACGATAGCCCCAATGCTTGTATTTTACGATATGTGCTTTGGCATAAGTGGTAAAAGCATCCGCGAATGATAACTTGAATTCCCAAGACATCTCTTACAGCGTTCATAACCGCCTTCTCGAAATCAATGTTTATTGTCATTGGGTACAGATTGAGATCGCGCTGCTCACACTCGCGTACAAGGACTTCTAGCATTGTTTTGTAAGTAGCAAAATTTTTTTTTTGTAACAAGCAGTATACTGCTGTAACAAAAAGATTGCACTTCTGTACCCTAATAACATATAGTTGTGAAAAGCCTGAGGGAGCCAATGAAAAGTTGCCATCCATAAACCAAGCATTCGACTCGGACAACCATGACAAAGATTCGTCACTAGCAAATATTATGATACGCTCAGAAGCATCGGGTCCGTTATCGTACAGAAGAAATCGTAAATCTTCATTTCCTATTGTCGTCCATTGATCTTGGAGAATCAGGTCTGATAAAGACGTAGGATTTCGTGGAAAATTTCGATTATGATTTCTCAACGTCCGCTTCACATGGTCTTCGATAGGCAAGCGCGATGCAGAGGCACGGTCCATTTTGGAAATTTCCTCAGCATATATTGCACATGGTATGGCTAATTCATTTTTTGATCGTTTTTTCATTTTTGCGTACCGGATCGCAGCTTCGACACCTTTCTCATCGATTGGGTGGTTATGTTGACAAGTCAGTTCAGGATTGGTGTAATCTAAAGTTGTCACAATAAATCCTGGACACTGCAAGGTATAAGTGTGAATAATCAGTACATGTTAAGGAGGGTGGTGACCAAAGTTAAAATGTTAAGAAATTGATCCAATTAGGTGATAATGTTCTTCAACATCAAGTACGAATACACAACTTTTTTCAAAATTTTCTTCTTTTTAGTTATCGAGTAATTACGCATTAAAGCATATTTCTTATGCCCGGAATGTATACCTATATATATGCAAACGCTAGGCTTATACACGTGAACTTTAGTGTTCAATTGCTCGATAACTGTGTAGTAGAAAAATCTGAAAAAAATTGTATTGTCAAATTTGGCACTAAAGAATATGTTCACCAAATTTATAAAATTCTGCACTTTTCGAAATTTTTTATGGTTTTAACATGGCATTAACATAGCAACATTGTATCGCCTGTGTCCAACCCCCTTAAGAGAGAGAGAGAGAGAGAAAGAGAGAGATATATATCAGTGCAAGTGTCAATTTGAATAGTTTATCTGGACCAAAAATATTTTATGT
>JBBLXU010003774.1:0-32082 GCA_037893425.1 Campoplex nolae | reverse complement strand
TTGTTAAGTGCGTTGAATCAACACATAACACACCTATTACGTGTGTAGTTTAGCTGAATGGTGTTGTAACAACACATGTTGCTTGATTTGGCGCATTGAAACAACGCACTGAACTGTGTTCTTTTTGTCAACACGGTATATTCCGTTTTTTAAATATTTCAAGTCATTTCATGTGTGTTGATTCAACACAGATAGTAATCCACAACACACTTCGAGGATAACTACACACTACGTAACGTGTACGTAACCTACACGTTCATTTGCGCTTATACAGTATATGATAGAAAACAACGCGGTTGCATACGTGTTGTTTTTTACAAGATGGTGTATGCTTTGTTCACGTAGTGCTCTCAGAATCATCATCATGGATAATTTGAATCACCACATCGTTAGACAGCATAAAACCGATCCACGTTTGAAAATACGCTGTAACGAAAGTGGATGTGAAAAAACATTTACAAGGTGGAGGTCCTATACACAACATATGGTGCGGAAACATATTGCTAGTCGTATTACGGACGAAATTGAGAACAATGACGAAAATAATGCGAATGCAGATGACGATATTAATTATCAAGGTAGGTAACTATTCTGCGTTTAAAAATCTGATTCGCAGAAATAAGTATATAGCCAGCTCTATCGTATACATACCATTTATATATACATAACATGAGTCAGGATTCAGGACAAGAGAATTATGAGCCATGTTCAAAAAAATTACAGATGGCAATCCAGTTATTCCAATATCTGAGCGATTTGAATTGCTACAAGCCGAATTTTTAATAAAAATTCGGGACGTAAACAAGCTTAGCGATGTGTCAATTACTCAAATCATCGATGGATTTCGTAATTTATGCGCAAATTTTTCATCTATGATAATGGTAAACAACGTCGATTATATCCTATAGAATTTTTAATATACATTCTGCATATCAATCTTCACTCAATACTTGATTGCTTTCATACGTAGGACGAATTGTCTCGAAGAGCGGACCCAACAACGAGATCAGTGCATCAGAATGAAATAAAACGGGTTTTCAGCGAAACATTTCCTCCAGAAAGGATATTTGCGAAGATCGATACAAGATACAAGCTTGATAAATTTTTGGTAGAAAAAATTGACATGGTTGAACCCAAAAAAACAACCATTGGCACTGAAATGGTATGGAAAAGAAATCACAAATCACCTGATGGAGCTGCAGAACTGGTTGAGGTAGAACGAACCGCGTACATCGTTCCTCTTCGAGAAAGTTTACGAGCTCTACTACGCAACAAAAACATAAAATACTGCGTTGATAACCCTAGAGTAAACGAAAATGACGAAATTCTTCGTAACCTTTTAGATGGGTCGTACTATCGCTCCCACGAGTTTTTCAATGCAAATAAAAACGCTCTAGCTATAGTATTGTATCACGATGATTTTGAGATTGCTAGTCCTTTAGGATCGAAAACATCGGTTCATAAGCTTTCGATGTTTTATCCGGAGTTTAGCAAATATTTATCCTGAACTGCGATCGACCTTGCAAACTGTTAATTTATTTGCAATTGCAAAATCACACCATTTGAAAAAGTTCGGTGTTGACAAAATTTTAGAAAAGTTCAGTCAGGAAATGAATGCTTTGCAAACTGAAGGAATCACCATCGAAATCGATAAAGAAGAATACACCTACAAGGGTTCACTCCTCTTCGTTGCTGGAGATACTCCAGCATCCGCGCTGATGGGTGGCTTCAAAGAGTCGGTTTCTGCGTTTCGTCCATGTCGCACGTGTTTAGCAACCCGCGATCAATGGAAGATTTCTTTTTCGGAAAACAATTTTAATTTACGAAACAAAGAAAAACATAACGAACAAGTGAATGATATAATCCATAATGACTTAACGAGACAAGGTGTTGAGTATTGGAAAAAACGATATGGCATAAATCGCAGAAGTGCGCTACTGGACATCGAGGGGTTCGATGTTACCGTATGTCTGCCACAAGACTGTATGCACATTTTATCTGAGGGTATTGTGGAAATTGCAACGCGAGCCTTTTTGAGATATTGTATTTATGAAAAGTGTTACTTTACCCTCAACGACCTGAACGATTGGTTATCTCGTTTTGATTTCGGACACTTGAAGAAAAACACACCCAGTGCAATACTGCAGTCTCATCTAATGCCAGACGGTCATCTCCAACAGAGTTCATCACAAATGCTAACGTTAGCTCACACGCTACCTTTTTTTATTGATGAACATGTACGCGAAAACGACGATTCAGACCTAATTGAAAGATTCGATTGCCACGGACGTTTATTACGAATTTTAAACGTCTGTTTATCTTATGAGATACACCAAGAATGTATTGATGTGTTAGAAAGAATGATCTGTATTTATATCCTGATTTTCGACAGGCTTTATCCGAATCACTTGGTGCCGAAATTTCATTTTCTAGTACACGTCCCGCGCTATATACGTTTGTTTGGCCCGGCAAGACAACAATGGTGCTTTAGATTCGAATCTGCGCATTCGTATTACAAATCATTAATAACTGTGGTTCGAAATTTTAAAAACATGCCGAAAACCTTGTCGTATAGGCACCAAACACTGATGTGCAGCCGGCTTAATACTCAGTCCAAAGTTTCTTCGACGAAATTTTTATACACGGGTGATCAAATATTCTCAGGAAAAACAGTGCTTTTAGAAAATCTCCCAAATGCCCAATAGTTTCATACATATTTGAAAGAAACTGAAATCGCAGGATATGAGATGTTTCGAACTGTTGAAGTTAAAATCCACGGAACTTTCTACAAAAAAGGAAGTCTAATTTTGATAGAAAGCACAGATGATTCTTTACCCTTGTTTGGTGAAATTCAGGACATTTATGTTTTCAAAGAAACGGTGTTTTTCGTACATGTGCCGCTAAAAACATTAGATTATTGTAGCAAATTGAATTCGTACAAGGTGGAGCAATCAATACCTGCATCTCAAAAGATAGTTAAAGCAGAAAATTTAATTTTTCCACACCCTCTTTTGCATGTGAAATTACTGGGTGAACAATACGTTGTTCTTCTTGAACACAGTCGCACAGAATTCTCTGGTTAAATTTAAAATATCCGTATAAGTTGATAAAATGTACGTTCATTCGAAAAAAAAAAACATGTTGAAAAATACATACTAGAATTATATGTGATGAATAAAAGGTTTTTTTTCACGAGAATGTCCATTTATTTCACTTTTTTAGTGTACTTCGTTAACATAGGACAACCGCAACATGTTTACATTATATACTCAAATATCACAGTTGTGGACTTTAAACTCTGAGGAAATATTAGAAGTTTTGATATTTTAATAATAAATCTTATATAGCAATATAAATTATGAAAAAAAACAATTTTTTCGTATGAAAACAAAACACAAAATAAACTTCAAACTTGTAGGAGGTTAAAAAAAGTAAGAATCAAATATTAAAGTTATTCAGTTTCGGTGTTTTGTGAACGATTTTTTGCTTCGAACTTCATTTCGCTGTCACGAATGAATTTTTGAATATTTGGTTTGAGTTTAGGTAGAGGTCGCAACTCTGATTCTAAATAAAGCAAAAAATTTTGGTACGCTGGAGGATATGCCACATCCCACGAAAAATAGCTCGCTATTAAACACACCACTGCTTTATGTACAGATGGGTGCTCAATTTTGATTCGCAAATCCTTATCTGCAATCAAGTATGCTGTAGCAATGTTTTTATTATTGGTGTAAATCACCACGCGGGGCGAAGCTCCATCCACCGAAGTCATTTCCGATATTGAACCCAGCTGCTGTAAGTTTATTGACATGAATTAAAGAAAATCAATATAAAGATTGCTAAATGTAATAAATGGTACACCTACTTCTCGAACAGTAAAAGGAGCGATACTGAGTTTTTGAGCTGATTTTGCCGTTAATGTGCTCCAAAGTTTCATGAGAAGATGTGCTTTTTCTTTTTCGTCATCAATACTCAATTCCATATTGAAATAAACGGCGAGCTTTTCCAACATTTTGTTGATCTTGACTTCCATTTCTGCTTCATCCATGGATAGCAATGTTTGAAATTCGAATACTATCTGGAAAAAATAAAAACCCCAAATTATTTAGAAGGAAAGTGTAAAATGAAGTAAAAAGAAAAACCTAAAAAATGTTGTATGCAAGTATATAAGAGTGCGGCGCAGGATGCGCACTGGCTTTTTCCAAGACTCAGAGTCGAGCCTTTACTGCGGCTCTTAATAAATATGTAAAATTCGCGTACTGAGCTGCAAATTTTCAATTGAGGATGACGCTCAGTTATTTCGATTATATTTTTCGCCTCGTCCTTTAATCCACTTCCGTCGTATACTTGAAGATGCTTTTAGAAGCAAACGTACATGGGGCGTATATCTGCAGATGGTGGGTTTTTCGAGTTCTTTCAACGCATCGACACCGTCAACATCATCTTGCCTAGAAAAATTACAATGTGAAAAACCACGTATTTTACCAATGCATTAACATCGAAATTCAACAAACTTACTGTTCATTGACCACCAAAGTTGGAGCTAGATTGTGCGACGGTGTGAGCTTGTTATTGAATTTTTGAGCTGATTTTTTCAGATTCGCTCGCCGATTTCGGATGCACGTACTGAGCTGGTTTCTCATAATTCCCTTAAGTTATGAAAAAAAAAGAATAATAAATAGATAAAAGATCCAAATCGACACTATATACTTGAGAAAATAATGAAATAAATACTCACACATCTGCTCTCTCCAGCACTCAGTTCCGGATATGTGGCTACGATTGTTTTTGAGTAATTAAAATAATCGTTCTTTGTTGGTTGGCCATTCGTGCGATTTAGAAGATCAGTTGCCCAGAAATAAGTCAGCTTTTTTTGACCTTGCAATACGCCAATCAGTTTGACCATTTCTTCCAACTCTGCACTCAATTTCGGCAATAACGTTGGATTTGAAATTGAGTTTGGACCGTTTGACGAATGTTCTGTCATGTGATGAGTTTTTATTTTCTTCAATGGACGACTTGTAGTCGGTTCGTTTTCCTGGAATAGAAAAATATTACAGTAAAAAAATTTTACAGTAAGAAGCTTTTTTACATTGTGAGACAAAAATGCCTGAATGTCTTTTTTGAGAGAAGAAACGAGATCACTTTCAAATATATCAAGGCATTTTTTTTATATGTAAATTTTTTTGTTTTTCTTTTCCAAAAAATTCTGGTTTTTATTCGACTTCATTTAGAAAAGTACGACTTTTATCAATTCCATATTACAAATTTCTCTTTCACTAAGAATGAAATTTGTGTTGGATACATGCAAATTTTTTTTTAGCGGAGGAAGAAAATGTATGAATTCTATCGAAGCCAAGTTTTTTTAGCAAATGAAAGGTTGTTCTGATAATATCTAAGGCAAATTTCTTTTTGAGCAGAGCGAAAGTTGTTCCGATAACATCTAAGGCAAATTTCTTCTTGAGCGGAGGAAAGAAAATTTTGTTTGAATTTATTGAGAACAACTTTTTCTTCCTCCGATGAAAACAAAAATTGTTCTGAACAAATCAAAGCCAATTTTTTCATCAGTGGAGGACAAAAAGTTTTTGAGTACATTGAAGCCAAAGTTTTTTTTACCAGCGGAGACAGAAATGTTGCTTTGGACAAATCAAAGGTAAATTTATTTTCTTGCGGAAGCAAAAACTGTTGCTCAGAATTTAATCAAGCAAAATTTTTTGCCTCCGCTAGAGGGTTGATTATGATTATGGATGCAGTGCAAACTATAATTTTCTATTTCGTGAAAGAAATTCGATTCAATTATCATTTTTTGCTACAGTATACTGTAGCGAAAAAGCTCTTCTCCATATCCACTGACAATTTTCTATATTACGACAATTACTTAAGCTCTCTTACCTTTTCCTCCTTCTTATCCACGCATTGTTCAGCACTCTCGTTCGTTGCAATAAGCATTCCGCTTTCATCGATTGTGAAAATATCCGCACAAGTAAGTGTGTCTTCGATATCATCGAGCAACGGTATTAGAACGCAGGTTACTTCACAGTTTGCTGGTATTTCTTCGTCCTCTTCAATATCGCACAGTATATTTTTTTCTCCGATACTTCTTTGCAAAATGATGGCTTTATTTTCCATCACTTTCTTCAAAAGAGTATCATTCTCGCAAACTTGACGCACCGCTTCTGTCGCACAATGCAAATAACTTCGATTTGCGGTTTTAAGAAATTTAACTTTCTTACACCGCTCCCCGATTTTACAATAAATGATCGTCTCCATCACTAAAAAAAGCACTCTAAAAGATCACAGCCACTGAATTTGTTTGAGCAGAGGCGGAGCCACAAAGGAAGTTGACGAGAATCCTTCTCGCGCGTGCCATGTTTGATGTATCGCAGCGCGCAATGTTTATGTTTACACCAAACGCAGCAGAGAATACCCAATATGGCTATGGTATTGTGAGTCCACCGAGGTAGCAACAATGTAGGAATGATATATATGTATATCAGAAGAAAAAAGATATATAATATGGGCATCACATAAATGTATGTTTTTGGTCAAAAAATTCATTAGGTCGTGGTAGTGTAATAGGTAGCGTGCGTACGTTAGGATAAGACAATAGGTAGGTAGAGCAGTTCAAATCCCCAATGTAGGTAGGAATTTTACTTCAATGTAATTGATCTGAGGATCATGTGAAATAATTCGATACATTAAATGTGGCAGCAACAATATAAATATTTTTTTAAATAAATTTTTTCCGACGGATTTTCGGCCTTTTTATAAACTATATCAACAGTACGCGTGAAGCGTGTTAATTGGACAGCAACACGGCCGGAACTGTGTATATTTCGGCTTCAACGTCGAACACGCTTGAAACGTGTTGATGCAATACGGGGTACCGCGTTGATGCAACACGGGGTACCGCGTTGAAGAAACGCACTTGGCCCATGTTGTTACAACACGCTTCAACGTGTAATTTTGCACAGTAACACGGCAAGAAGTGTGTAGAAATCGGCTTCAATATTTACCCGCTTAAAACGCGTTGAAACAACGCGTTTGTTTTTGCAGTGATACGTTATATAATTTTCATAGTAATCATTATCAATGGATGAATAGAAGGTGATGAATAAAGTCCATCGGTTTTCTAAATTCAGGTTCACTACATCCTAAAAAAACAGCATTGATACTATGGGAAAAATGGAAACAATTACATTTATGTCACCTAGACAGTAGTCTCCGTGAAACCCTATGAGTTACTCATGTACTAGAGATCTCTGCAATATTGTCCTCGTCAAATATTAATCCAACATGATGTATGAATAATTGTCCTCGAAAAAATGAATCGCTTGAAAACTATCCAAAAAACAAATGAAAGGTCATCTATAAGAAGAAGAAGTTCGATCTTACCTCGGGACTTGCTTCGAATGAGCAATTCATTACGAAAAGTTATAAAAAAAACCATTTCAACCTGCTAAATCATGATAATGCGTGACAAACGTTTAGTTCAAAAGAGCAAAACGTTGTCAAATAAAAGCAAAAATACATCGGATGACGAATAAAAAAAATTACAAACATCATAAAAAATGGAGAATAAAGAAACTACGAATGGAAAAATATGAATAGCCAAAAATTATAAACCAAACAATATTACAAAAGCATTCAAAATTAATGATAACAGGATATCATCTATATTGTGTCTTAACATGCAGATTTTCCAATATCCTGTAAAATTTCAAGTTCACAGTGCACAAAAAGTCGTCAAATCAAATCTCAAAAGACAGCATGAATGCTGTAAAAAAATTGGAGACAAGTACATTTATGTTTTATGTCACCTGGACAGGAGTCTCAGTGAAACCCTACGTGTTACCCATGGAGTCCAAAAAACAAATGCACGATGATTTATAAGAAGAAGTAGTTCGATCTATTCTCTCGAAACTTGCCTCAAATGAGGTAGGGTAGCGTTTGACCAAAACTCATTTGACCAAAAACCCGTTTGACCAAAAAACAAATGAGTATCGGCTAGTTAGCAAAGCTGAGCAGAGATGTCGCTGTTGGGATTTTGTTGATAATTCCTCGATTACAGATTCGACGGAAAAGCCCGAACCGGTCACTCCAATTGACTAGGGCAGTCGTCGAGGTTATTCTGCTGGTTTCAACAGAAATGATTATGTATAGATATATATATTATTGACCATATATCTTTTGCGTTGAGGACGATTGGGATAAAACATAGAGAATTGTTTAACTTACCCTTCCCCCCCAAACCTTAATTGGATATAATCATATAGTAGTATTAGTATTAAAGTAATTATATTATTATATAATTACTGTTAAAGCAGGGAGATAAGTGAATAATCGTGGATTTATTAATAAATGAACGAAAATAAAGATGACGTTTAGATGCAATAACATATTCAACGTTGATTATGAGTTGTTTATTGTTTATTGTTTAATAATAATACTTACAGAATGGAATAATTGTGTACCGCAAATTGTACCGAATAATTGAATTTAATAACGAGCATTTGTAAAACATATTCAATAAAAGTATAATTGAAAATAAAAACAAGGGTTGTTGTACCGGCGAAATTTAACGCCGGTAGATTTAAGATTTAGATAAATTTTAAATAAAAATTTATTTTTCGAAGATGATGCGCGACGACGATGACGCCCCGGTATCAAGAATTACGGAGCAAAAGACACACTAATAATCCTACGGGAATTGCGTACGATTACTACTATCGGGAGGATTATCTACGAGGATAGCGCGATCCAGCGACGACACTACGAGAATGACCCGCGATTACGAGGGCCAGAAAGTTGATCTACGAGAACAACGCGTTTAAGCGGTAATACTCATCGAAGAGGGTCGCGCCGATTATGCCACGAGGACGGTGCGCTAATAGGAGTGTCGCGGGACGATTATCCACGAGGACAACGCGATCTAGCGGTGGTGTAGCAAGAAGAGGGCACGATTCTGAGTCTCAGGACGATCATCTTCGAGAACACCGCTATCCACCGGTGGCGCTCGATGACGAAGGTCACGTCGGTGACGCTACGAGGTCGGCGCGCGATAACGAGTGTCGGGACGATGATCTACGAGGACAACGCGATCTAGCGACGGCGCAACGAAGACGGCCTGTGATAACGAGAGTGAGGAAGTTGATCTGCGAGAAGAACTCGTTCAAGCGGTAATGCTCATCAAAGAGGGTCGCACCGATCATGTCGCGAGAACGGCACGCTAATAGGAGTGTCTACGAGAATCGGATTAGTTTCTCCGTTAAATTTTATTGTCATACTAATAATATGAAATAACAACCTCTGGAATGAGATGCAAAAAACTTTTTAATGTACCAAAAACAAAACTGACTGTAGAAATGACACAAACAACGGATTCATCATTCTAAATAATTTTACGCCCCTTCAAAGTGATTTTAGTTCACAACTTATTTTTTCTTATACTTGGCCTGTGGGTTTCAGAATTTTTTCGTTACAATTTTTGAAGGAAAAAAACTATTGCTTGAGAAACAATTGTCGTGTTGCTTTCAAGGAAGCTCTACTCCCACTTTCAGGGATGTGCGGGACACCTTGGGTGCCTATGCTTATAAACGGTCTAGCTGCAATGCTGCCAACCTCATTTTTCTATCTTCCTCTCTCTCTTTTCTTTTTCTGTCTCTCTTCAACGAATTTTTCATTCTATTCTCAATATTACCTTATTTTTGTATAAAGGTCTTACACTTTTAACAGTGATGAACGTTTATTCATATTTAGGTTTGTTTCCAGTCATAGGAAAAAAATAGATCCCAGAGCCTGAAATTGAAATTCATTTCGTCCTTATTTAAAAGTTTGGAACTGAAGCGTTGCTACAGAATATTGAGAGAGCTAAAAGAAATCCGAAGTAGTTTACAATTATTTCTGGTTGGGAATAGTTTTTTATGTAAGAAATTATTTGTAAAATAGTCGGATTTGTTTATGCTCCATTGATAAAAACTTTTTCGTATTTTCCACGCGTTTATACCCTACAACATTATAAGTATGACGGCACCGAGTTCGATTAGCCAAATCCGATATTAACAAAAATGTTTTCTTGATATAAACCACATAAAAATAGTGGTGCACATTCGGTGATACTCGGATTCGTTTCCAGTAATACGAAAAATTAAAAAAAAATCCAGAACCCAATGTTCAAACCAATACCTGATTCGGAAGGTCGATTGTCGAGTGGTCAATACGATATATTTTCGAAGAGGAAAGGTATCCGAAGTTGTATGAAAGTATGTCCAGTTGTGAATGATTTCTTATTGGAGAAACATTTTCTACTATGATCGCTTTTGTTTCTGGAATATTTATTATAAATATTTCATTCTTCCCACACGCCCTTACGCCATATTATTATAAGTACGATACCAAATTCGATGAAAAAAATAATCCGACATCAACTATGATATTTTCTTAATGAACACGACACTTTAACAGCGGTACATGTTTGATCGTACTCGGATTCGCTTCCAGTGATATGAAATAAACATTTAGCCAGCACCGAATATCCGTTATTTCGAAGGTTTTTAAAATATTTAGAGGCCAGTGGAAATTAATAAATATTCCAAGCACTTGAACGAATACGTAAATTTTACAATTATTTCGGATAACATATCATAATTAGTCTCACAAATATTTCATGTACTTCCCGTTTTATATCTGACGTCTTTAAAAAAATTATACCATATATTCCAGACGTTTTTCTTCCATGTCATTAAAATGACGACTGTACTAATACTTACTTCATTACGACTGTACTAATACTTACGATTCAAAAATGAATCGTACATTTAAAAAAATATGTCTGATCGCACTTAACTTTCTAACAGTGGTGAACGTTCGTTCACATTGAGTTTTCTTTGCAATAATAATTTAAAAAAAACTGAAAAGTTCAACTAAAATCCATTGGACGATTAATAAAAAAATAATTGAGTCAATCGTTGTCACGATATGTTTAGGAAGCGGATATAAATCCGAAGTAGTGTACGATTTAATTTGGTTACGATAAATATTTGATTGAAGAAATAATGTTTGTAATGGTCGGTTTTGTTTCTGTTATATTGATAACAACCGTTGCGTACCTTCCATCCCATACCATTATTAGTGCGATGGCACATAATTTCATGATTAAATTAATCCGACATTAACAAATGCAGTTTGTTAATGTACTCTACGTTTCAAAAGCGGTGCATGCGATCATCCTTGGGTTCGTTTTCAGTAACAGGGAAAATAAAGAAACCCTTAAACTAATATAAAATCTATCACAACATGATTCGAAAGTTATGATTGTCAGGCGTAAAATACAGAATATTTTCGAAGAGGACACTTATCCGAAGTCGTGTTGAGCTATTTCCAGTTGTTAATGGTTTCTCATAGCAGAATTTATTTTTACTATGATCGGTTTTGTTGACGGTTCATTTTTTTTAATGACTTTTTTTTTATGACTTCCGCACGACTTAACGCTATATGATTGCAAGTAGGATCGTACTGAGTTCCATCAAGAAACAAATCCGACATTGACAATACTATTTTCCGAATAAACGTTACATGCCAACAGTGGTGAACGTTAAATTGTACTGAGATTCGCTTCCAGTGATATCCAATCAACATTTTGCCAGCGCCGAATATCCGTACTTTCAAAGGTTTATATATATATTTAGAGGCCAGTGGAAATTAATAAATATTATGAACATATAAACGAATGAGATAAGCTTATAATGATTTACAATAAAAAAATTTTGTTTGTCTAAAAATATTTTTTCTACGTCCGGCTTGTATATAGCGTATTGGTAACAATTATATTGTCCCTCCCAGACGTTCTTGTCTCATAACATACAAAGGACGACTGTACTGACAATGAGTGCGATCAAGAAACAAATCCTACGTCAACAAAGATTTGTTCTAAACGTACAAAAATATTTAACAGTGGTAAAGGATTTTTCGTATCCAGGTTTTTTTTTTATTGAAGTTTCAATTAATAGCGATTTTATTGACAATTGATAGTCATTCGTTACTCCGAAACATTTAGGCTGTGAAAAGAAACCCGAAGTAGTGGTACGAATATTTTTAGTTCGGAATAATAATTTATTGAAGAAATTATTTTCAGGTTGAGCGATTTTGTTCTTCTTCATTGATAAAAACTTTTTCGTGCCTTTCACGCGTCTTCACTCCATATATACTATTATATACGACCACACCGAGTTCGATCGCGAAACAAATCAAGAAGACAAATCAACGAAAAGTTTAAAAAGTCAAGCTTTATATACCTAATTTTAAATAAACTGGAACTAATCGTCCATATTATTATTTAAAAATTTCGAGGTATCGAGTGTTGTTGATTTAAGAAATATTTTTTCCATCATCGATTTTGCTTCTGGTACATTTATGGATACTCTTTTATATATCACAAAATTTTTTACTCCATATAAATATTTGCTGTCCAACTTGAAGAGTCAAATGTACATTAATTCATTGAAAAATCATATTTCTGAGTACAAAAAAAGTTTGCGGTTAGGAAGAAAACTTAAAAGTGATGGACGATAAAAAATATTTTCTTTATTTTTCCCAACATGTTTGTATAATATGGTAACTAATATGTTAACTATATTGATAATGGGACACCTCCCCTCATTTTGTACTTTTTCGTACTCCCAGATATTTTGCCAACCTATTCTTCCAGGAGCATTCAGGAGGAGGAGAAGCTTTCACCTTATTTTTTTCAACGATCTCTTCTTCTGTTTCGTTTACATCAACTTCTCTACTTGCTTCAATCACAGCTTCAGTTTCTCTGCTACTACTATGTTGACCAAAAAATTTATGACATTTCAAATAATGAAGAGGAAGAAATGTACGGTTTTCATAAAAATTGGAAATTTATCGAAAAGGTTCGAGTATTCATAATGCTGTAAAAATTATATAATTTATTTTCCTAAAAACAAATATAACATGAAATTGTATTTATTTAATATTTACTGAGTTGTTATTGTTGACGATACCAATAACCTCAATATTGCTGCATTGGCGGCGAGCCCGATTTCAGTAAAAGATTCACTGTTGAAAAAATAGTTTTTCATTCATTAAAAAATAATCATTCATATACACAGAGAAAATAATATTCTACATTAATTTGAATCAATTTTGTTACACGAAATTCGATTGATCCGACAAATTTTTGGTTCAATTGAAAATTTTGTAGTTGATTAAACTTTACCATTAAAATTTATTTTAAAAAATCAACTAAATAGCCGAAGCCACATTATTTTGTTACAACATCTGGTATTTTTCACTTGTTTGTATTGTAACGTTGTGGAATACAACGTTACGAGGACGGTCCGAATTAAGTGTGGCAAGCGGCCTGGATAGCTCAGTTGGGAGAGCACTCGACCGGCAATCGAGAGGTCCCGGGTTCGAACCCCGGTCCAGTCCCTGCCGCATTTTTTTCGGATCGTTCCTCCTATCCCGTTTCCCCCGTCACAGTATGTATTTTTCAGTTGCTTCCATACATTATTATTTCAATCTCAATTGATGAGATAATTAAACAGTAATCATTAGGATAAATTAATATGTCATGAGTTTCTTTCGATCAACAAAATTATTTTCCGAGTGTGAATAAATTAGTAACCTTGAAAAAAAATACGATGGAAGTCGGCAACAATATCTCAACAACTTCAAAACGCTTCGAATAACCGTTTCAATGTCTTTAAAAGTTATAAAGATATGAAATATACTCACAATTTACAATCGGCCGTTTTTTGCATTTTTATTTTTTTTTCTTTTATAAAATTACCAAGAAATGAACGGTGGCGATTAATGAATTTTCTTAAATAATCTCGTCTTTTATTTTTTAACGGGCACTGGTACGCTGCATTTATTATGATGTCCAGATCTTGCGAGGTTAGACCCCGGATTTTATCCCACTTGACCTCCGAGAGTCCGACAATAATACGCCCGAATAGTTCTGGCATTTTTGTAATATCTTTACAATATTTTTTATCGCTGCCGAGAATATATGTATTGTCCGTCATGATATTTTTTTCCTACTTTTATATTAGCGTTTTTCAGCGTACCGGAACAAAAAATAACTGAGTAATGTTGGTGTTTGCCAACGTTATTGTGTTGTTTCACTTTTATTATATCCTATTTAGGTTTTGGTGACTTTTTGAGATGTTATTAGACGCGGATTATTTCAATGATGAGTTAAAAATTTTCTCAGTTGGTAATTCAAACCTTTATTATATTTTCACAATAAATAAATATAAATATTTATATTCTCAAATATATGCGAATCTATGAATATATATATATATATATTTATAGACCTGCATTTGTTTTATCACATCCCAAACTGACAATCTGACGTGAACCGTCAACATGGGAAGAACTGTTATCGTAGATGGAAAAAATGTTTCTAATCTGTCAAATAATCCGCGGCGTACAAGTAATGCTAAGAAGCCACCAAAAAAAAAAATATTTCTCCGTATAAAATGCCCGATCAGTTCGATAATGATTACGAATACTACAAAATCCGTACGTATGTGGCATCATCAAACTCTATTCCGACAACGTGAGTAATCATATTGCGATATATTCAAACGATGTATAACGTTAAAGTTAAATAAACAAAACAGTTCGTGATGAATCTTGACATACTACAAATAAGAACACTGTCCGGCACATATAGAAAGTGATGTAAAAAATTTGTCAAGACAATTGTCACCGTTTCCGAGAAAACTGGCGACAAAGGAATATCCCCCCACCCACTGATCGCAGTGAAACGCATAACTCCCGTCTTTATGCCCTACGGGCAGTCGGGAGTTAAAAAATAATTTTTAAGTAGTAATTTTCAAAAATGCATGTGGCGAAGCACACCGGCACAGCGTCTGCTTTTTTTCTTACGTTGAGCCCTTGACGATCGCTCAACATAAGAAAATTAACGTACTATGCAAATATTAATTGACAAACAATAATAATTTTATTCTTATTATTCTTACGTCTATTGCATTTGCACGAGGACCAAGAAAACGTATAGTAAACCCAGTCGATTCAGACTGCTATGTTTAACCAGAGTCTCAATAGATTAGCACCATCCAAAATTAAAATTGCCTCCCTGTCAGTGATGGATACACTAAACTGAGAAAAAAAGTTATTGGAACAACAAAATCTCTCATTACGGAGTGCCAATTAAATATATGATCATAATAATGTCATAAACCATTGAACAAACACATTAATTTTTGATGGAACTTCGTGTTCATTCTGACAAAGTACCGCACATTTTAATTGACAAAACTCTTCCAACAACATCGATTTATATTGAATAAATCATTTTTTTCTCAGTGTAGGCGGCGCATGGTCAAGCGTTCACCCATCCAAGTATTGACCTCACCCGAGGCTATTTTACTTGTCAGATCGCCAGAGCCATAAATCAACCGCACACCCATCACTGTCAGTCCTTATATTTTTAAATTTTTTAAAGAAAATCATATCTTCGATTATAAATATACAGATACTACCGTTGTAAAGCCCATAAAAAAGGGTGTAAGGGGAAAGGAGTCGTCATAGGAGACCACGGAACATTCACTGTTACAGAAGAACACTCAATGAACTGTAAAGAGGATTTTGGGAAGGAGAGGGCAGAGTTTAGAAAAATCTTGTATTTGAATACAAAAGTTTTGCCAGGAAATTTGAAGCAAATTTACGACGAATCTGCCAAACTGTAAGCAATATTTTTTCATTAATTTTGATTTCATCTATTCATATATAATAGGTTTTCTTGATCACTACTTATGACCAAGTAACCTATTTTTTATTCCTTTATCGTAGACGTTAACGTATCACTTGGGATTAAGACCCAAGTGCAAAAACCGAGGTTTTCTCAGTTAATTGTTGCGCAACAGATTTTTTTGAATTTTTATAACCCATTGCTTTTTGTAAGAGTAGTTTTCGTCTGGGTCACAATGAAACAATTTAATAAATGAGTTTCTTCGTTACTTAGCTCTTTAGTAAGAAGTCTTCTAGATTTACAGGTGAAAATGGAACCAAAATTCCAAAAAAAAGCCTAATGAAATTTAAAATTTTATGAAATGCTTGTAATAAATATTCGTAAATAATAAAGTTAATGGTTAGCGAAAAAACATGCATCAAGATAAGTTATACGCTCTTTGCAATCGGGCATTGAAAATTATTTCTCTTCTGTATTCCTCTTCAGGTTTCGCAAGGCATCATAAAATATGATTTCTCATTATCCTCTGAACTTGTTGATTAATTTAAAAAGTTTACTTAAAATTCCCTTAATATATTAATGTAGACATGCAATTGGATCACAAATGACATCATACCCCTCAATGAAAACAACAATGGCGAATTGGCGGAGGGAGGTACAACCCATCCTGCCAAAGCACATTTCGGAAGTTGTACATTTTCTGAAGAGCGACGTTTGGCAACAAATCTTGCAATATGTTATGAAATTCGCAAATCGTGAAACTAAATTTGAAGACATTTCGAATCACAAAATCGAGGCTTTTCAAGTCGATGTTGAAAATGAGAAAGAAGGTATTGATTCTCATGTAATAATGGGAACCACAACATATACCAAAGAATTCGATGAAGTTCCAGCCATGCTCGTCGATGGAACATTCGATATTGTTCCGAGACTTAAAGGGCTGTATCAAATTGTTACAGTGATGGTGGAGCACAACGATCAGGTACCTTTCCTTACTAATTGTAAGAAAAAACCTGAGCGATAATTGTACGGTGCTTTTTGCAACACACATTCCTTTCCATAGAATAAATTCTTTATTTCGAAATACTAATATGATTAAAAAAAAAAAGCACATGGTGATAGGAAATTGCAGAAAACAGGTTGTACGAATAACATGTACAATTATCACAGCTGTAACAGCTTAATGAATTTACTTGATGACAAATTATTTTTCAATCCTGATATTGCAAACAAGTTGTTTTCAAATATCAGCAGCAGATGAAGCTTAGAGTCCGCAACACGTACCAAAACTTAATATTTACCTTTTTCAGTTAGACTGAGCTTAGACTGCAGGTCTTATTATGATTTAACTATTTTCGGAGTGAGCGTTATAACTATGCCACACTGAAGTAATACCTAAATTTTATGCACACCACTAATTGTACATAAATTGCATTAGTTGTGCATAAAAACCCTTGGGATAGAATATAGTTGCAAATGAAAATGAAAAAAAAAAAACATGAAAAAATAGTAATACTACCAAAATCGAAAATTCAATCCTTGAACGAGTCAATAATAATTTTTCAGACTTATCCTGTTGCATGGGCTCTGATGACCCGCAAAACAGAGAAAACTTATGTAGCGGTACTAGAAGAAATTAAAAATAAGCTCATTCCATCGATAAAACCCGTAAAAATAATAACTGATTTCGAGACCGGCCTCATCAACGCAGTGAAAAAAGTTTATCCAGAGGCATCGTGGCATGGGTGCTTCTTTCACTACTGCCACGTAAGAAAAAAATTTCTCTAATTACACTACTCATTCGTAATCCTTCCTTCATTATTTTGCAATCTAGAGTCGCGGTAGCTACTCCAGACAAGTATATTTACGTATCTTTTCAGGCAATTTTGAAAAAACGTCAAAGTTTCAGCATATTCAGCAAAGTAAAAAAGATCCGCCCAGATTTATTATGCAAAGCTCGACAGTTCGAGAGGGATTTGATGAATTTAGCTCTTCTTCCTCCAGAAAATATAGTAGAGGCCTACGAGGCATTACTTGCCGAGTTAAACGAGTGCCAATTTCTGAAAAAAATTTTCTGGAAGCTAAATTGTTATTTCAGAACATTTTGGCTCAACGAAAAAGGTCCACAATCTTTTTCTGTATTCAACGAAATCCGGCGCACCAACAATTCGATTGAGCGATATCACCGGATGTTCAAAGACATTACGGCAACAAAACCGGAACTCCTGAAATTCATAAGTAACTACAATTTTCGTGTTCTACAGGCATTATAACGTGAAACAAATTTAAATTTAATCTTAAATAAGTGTGAGGCTCATTTTTTACATTGATTATTAACTAGTTATCGCTTAACTATTTAAATGTGCTCACAAATGCGTCATTACCAGTTTAATCTAGAGAAGTGAAGCGTCTGGCCACCAAATAATATAAATACAATTTTCAAACCGCTAACAGAATAATTGATAAACATTGACATCAAACGAATTTATGTTTGATATAAAATATAAATATATCGTCCTTGTACAAATTTTATTGTTCTTACAGAAGGATTAAAAGAAATCCAAGGAAAGGCGCATGCCAATTTATTCATCGCTAAACAGGGAGGCAGGGCAACGAGAAAACAAGCGTTTGAAGAAAAAAAAAATGAGGCCCTACAAAAATCGTGGTCCAAATTTAATAATATAAGTGATTTGAGCAAAAAAGACAGACTACACATTTTAAAAAATTTTCTCAAAGAAGTTTGTCTATCACAGCAGAGGAACGCAGGTAAGACTTTTTTATGTGCAATTACAGGAGTGATTCGGGACAAGTAGAATGTTAGAGGTTCGCGCCATTGACAGTCGTGGTAGTGATTGGAGACAAGTACATTTAGAAAAATTGTTATCTTCAAAACTTCCCGCCTAACAAACTGCATTTCTATAAATTTAAAAAAACTTTGAAAACTATTCCCAATAAAACTCCTTCAAATACATTGTTTTTTAATTCCTGGAGAAAAATACAGCGGTATTTTAGAAAAATAATATTTTTTTCATTTACCTAATTTCGAAAAAAAGTACCAGAAGAAGTAATTGACGAAGATATGGAGACGGATTCGGATACCGATCAAATAAGCGAAGAAACGCCTCAAGAAATTATTACTGAGCCCACCATAGAAGAAGGTGAAGGAACCGCTGAAACTGTTAATGGGGAAATCAGTGTTTGTACGTTAAACCGTTAATAACTACGAAACAATTTAATAAATTAAAAAATAAGAGTACACGTTCATATTTTTTCCGAAACAGATAACGAAGAAATAAGCGACGATGATCTTCAAAAAATTATTACTGAGACCACCAGTAAAGAACGAGAAGGAATCCCCGATTGCGTTCATGACGAAGTCACCGTTCGTACGTTGAACCCTTTACAATTGCCGAAAAATCGAGAGTGTTGGGACTAGTACATTGACAGCTTTGTCGTTTTCTGGTCCGAGGCTTGCCGAGTCAATACTTTCTCATAATAGAGCGATTCTCAGTGGTGGGAGTAAACTTTTTGATATTTGGCAATTTTTTTTAATCAATTCCGGAAAAATTTGAAAAAGCGTAAAGCTACTTATGGATGGTATGCTGTTTATCATTTAATCTTTTAAGCTTCGAAGATAGCGTTTGAATGGCGAAATAATTTCGACCCAAGTATCTGCTCTCGCGCTCAAGCTCCATTATAGAAATGATTAATTTCAAAACGTCTCATTTTCTATGCAGATAACAATCAAATTCCGGAATCGAAACCCATGGAACGGAGAGTTGGGAAAAGCAAAAAGGTTCTGGTACGGGTTCATGACGGAGATAATGTTGGGACTATTACAGTCAACATTCGCAAAAAACCTAAGCCATCGATAAGAGAGGACAAACAAATTTTCATACCTATTAAAATCATTAAGAGAGATTTGGCTTAATCGAACTTGGTGCCGTCATACTTATAATGTTGTATATTATAATATGTCATATGGAAAATTGTAATGCTCCGAATGATACGTCGCGTGCATTGCAAGATTATTCAAAAGTTGGAAGGACACGCGGAGACTACTACATTTTTTATAAACTGAAAGTAATCCGAAATTGTGTAAAATTATTTTCAGTCATCAATCGTTGTTTACATAAGTGTTACTTGCTATTATGGTCGGTTTAGCTTTTGGCAGATGAATCAAATTATTTCATATCTTTTCCACATGTCATCACTCTACCTCATCATAGATGTGACTGTATTTAGTTAATTGAAGGGAAAAATTCGACATGAAGAAAGATTTCTTGTCAATGTACTCCACATTTCAACAAAAGCGTGGATTCGATCTGACTCGGGTTCGTTTCCGATCATGGAATAAATTGAAATACCTATAACGCTTTGTCGAACGTTGATTGAAAATATCAAATGCCAAGCGTTAAATACGAAATATTTTCGAAGAGGAAAGAAATCGAAAGTAATGTAAAACGGTCTAGTGTGGATCGATTTTTTTTTATAGTTCATCTATAAAAAGTCTTTTGTCCTTTCCACACGCTTTTATGTAATATATGATTCTAAGCACAATCATATCGAGGTCTGTCAAAAAAAGTAATCCGACATGAAAAATGATATTTTCCGAATGAAAACGACTCTCCAACAGTAATGCACGTTCGATCGTACTCGGACTTGTTTCCAATTATATTAAATTTAGAGTTTGCCAAATCCCCAATCCCGATAATCATGCGTCATCTTCGGAGCGTTATCAAGAGACGCGGCAGCGGCTCGACGCCAAGTATTAAAAGAAAACTACCGCGTAAATTGAAAAGCCAGCGCGAGCCCTGCCGCACTCTTATATACGCGAATATGCCGGTTTTATGACGTAACAGGATTTTCAAACGGCTCTCACGGACAAACTATAAACAACATACTCATCGTTGAGCGTTACCCCCATAGTGCGTAGCACCTCATTTTCGCACATAGTAATGCCGACCCTCGTAACAGTCGTAGCATCATCGTCGTGATCGCGCGCTATCCTCGCTGCGTCGCTGGATCGTATTGTCCTCGTGAATGTGATCGCCCTAGCTCTCGTAATCGTGCGCCAACCCTGTAGCGGTACTGCCGTACCTTTCGTCGATCAGTGTCACTGCTGGAAGGCATTGTTCTTATAGATCAAGTCCTGGCCCTTAGAATCAAGCCACTATTCTCGTTGGGTCACCGCTAGATCGCAATATCGTCGTACACAATCGTCCTCGCATTCCTATTAGCGCGCCGTCATCGTAGCGTAATGGGCGCCGTCTTCGTCGTCGAGTGTCACCACTGGAACGCGTTGTTCTCGTAGATCAGCGTCCTGATACTCGTAATTGCTAGCCATCCTCATAGCGATAATAGTCCTGACACTCGTTATCGCGCGTTGACTTCGTAGCATCACCGACGTGACCTTCGTCGTCGAGCGTTACCGCTGGATCGCGGTATTCTCGTAGATTCTCGTAGATGATTCTCGTAGACACTCCTATTAGCGTGTCGTTCTCGCGACATGATCGCCGCGACCCTCTTTGATGAGCATTACCGCTTGAACGAGTTCTTCTCGCAGATCAACTTCCTCACTCTCGTTTTCGCAGGCCGTCTTCGTTGCGCCGTCGCTAGATCGCGTTGTCCTCGTAGATCATCGTCCCGACACTCGGTATCGCGCGCCGACCTCGTAGCGTCACCGACATGACCTTCGTCATCGAGCGCCACCGGTGGATAGCGGTGTTCTCGAAGATGATCGTCCTGAGACTCAAAATCGTGCCCTCTTCTTGCTACACCACCGCTAGACCGCGTTGTCCTCGTGGATAATCGTCCCGCGACACTCCCATTAGCGCACCGTCCTCGTGGCATAATCGGCGCGACCCTCTTCGATGAGTATTACCGCTTAAACGCGTGGTTCTCGTAGATCAACTTCCTGGCCCTCGTAATCGCGGGTCATTCTCGTAGTGTCGTCGCTGGATCGCGCTATCCTCGTAGGTTATCCTCCCGATAGTAGTATATCGTACGCAATTCCCGTAGCATTATTAGTGTGTCTTTTGCTCCGTAATTCTTGATACCGGGGCGTCATCGTCGTTGCGCATCATCTTCGAAAAATAATCGTCCTCTCCGTGCACCATCCTTACCGTCATCGACGTTAAGTTTCGCCGGTAGAATAATAATTTTTTTTTTTTTTTTTTTTTTTTTTTTTTTTCGTAGGGATGGTGGAAAATCTTCAAAAAGACACTGGGGAGGGACCGCACTCCCACAGTGTGCGGGATTTGTACCCGCTAAAAACCACCCACCCTTTCCTGATGTTCTTGACGACCCCGGAACCGCTCTCGCATTTCGTCAGGGTTGTCCTGTTCTTAGCCAATTCCGGCCTTGTCTCCTCGCTTGCTGGTTGCGGTCCAGCTAAGATTCTTCTTCGCGTCGCTTCGGAACTGACTCAGTCAGTTTCCTCTTCTTTCTTCGTTCGCAGAACTCTTTCCGCGAAGTCACTCACTGTCTTCCAGTTTTCTCCGTCGGTCAGCATCAATGCGACCAAGTTGTCTGGGTTGATAGTCCCCAGCGTCAACTCCACTCTTCTTCTCTCTTCTCTCCACCTGTAGCACTCGAAAAGGGTGTGGCAGGCGTCATCGTATGCGCCGTCTCCGTAGGGACATTCTGAGTCTCCTACTTTGCCCATCTTGTGGAGGTAACCTCTGAAATACCCGTGTCCGCTAAGGATTTGGGTAACGTAGTACGTCACCTCCCCGTGTCTTCGTTCCGCCCATGGGGCTAGCTGCTTGATCAGCCTGGCCGTCCATCTCCCTCTTGGATCACCGTCCCACTTGTCCTGCCATTGTTGCATGGTGACGCTCCTCTCCTGCTTTTTCACCTGCTGGCGGTCGTTTTCTCCTCTTCGGAGGTAAACTCGTTGCTTTTCTCTTGCTAACAGCTCGATCGGTATTACCCCTGCGATGACCAGGGCGGCTGGCTCCGATACCGTGCGGTACGCGCAAGCGACCCTCAAGGCCCCTCTCCGTTGGACAGCAGCTATCCGCTTCCTGCGGCTTTCCGCTTCCAGTGCTCCAGCCCAGATCTCCGCTCCGTACAGGAGGATCGAGTGCGTGACCGCCATCAGTAGACGGCGTTTGCTCCCGCACGGTCCGCCCACGTTCGCCATGAGTCGGCTCAGCCCCGTTACCACGGTTGCTGCTTTGTCCGCCGCTTTCCTTATGTGCTCCCAGAAGGTGAGCTTCGTGTCGAGTGTGATGCCGAGGTATCTCACTGCTTCCTTCGTTTCCACTTCTTCCGTCCCTACCCGCATGCGCAGTACGTTCTCGATCCGTTTACGCGTGAGCAGCACGATCTCCGTCTTCTGGGTCGCCAGGCTGAGGCCATGGTCTTCCATCCATCTGTGCGTCCGTCTCATGACTTGATTCAGTAGTCTCTGTGCCTGTTCCATGTCCCTCGCGGCGATGACCACGGCGACGTCGTCGGCGTATCCCACCAGGTAGGTATCTTCCGGCACTTCCATCCGAAGTATCCCATCGTAGGAGATGTTCCATAAGTCCGGTCCTAAGATCGATCCCTGGGCCGCTCCTGCGGTGATGTTCTGTCTCTGTTGTCCTTGTCGCGTGTCGTAGAGCAGTACCCGATCCTTCAGGTAGCTGTCCACCATCGCAAGCAGATACGTGGGTATCTTGAACTGGTCCTTCAGCGCGGATATCATGTCGCTCCATCTGGCTGAGTTGAAGGCGTTCTTCACGTCGAGTGTGGCCAGTATCACGATCTTTCGCGAGTGGTGGTTGCCATCCCGCGATGCGTGAACCGTCTCCATCACTTCTTGCACTGCGTCTACCGTCGATCGTCCTTTCCTGAAACCAAACTGTTTATTTGACAGATCCCCCCCTGCCCTTACTGCTGCCTGCAGGCGCGGTTTGATCATCCTTTCCAGCAGCTTCCCTGCTGTGTCCAGCATGCATAGCGGCCTGTACGCCGACGGGGAGTTCGGGTCCCCTTTCCCCTTGCTGATCAGAACCAGACGCTGCGTTTTCCACATCCTGGGGAAAACTCCGTTCTTCAAGCAGCGGTTGTACATATCCAGGAGCACTCGTGGGCAGCAGTTTGCCACCGCTTTGAGTGCTTCTACTGGTATTCCGTCCGGTCCCGGGGCCTTCTTGTTCTGCAAGGATTTTACCGCGTCTGTCAGCTCCTTCTCGCTGAAGGGCGTGATGTCTTCGGGCCTCGCGTCAAAGTTCCCTGCACTCCTTGCCGGGTGGGTCGGGAAGAGGGAGCCTACTATGGTCTTCATTTTGTCCAGATCCATGACTTCTCCTTTCGAGAACTATCCTGTAGCCGAGTCCCCACGGGTCGTTGTTCACGTCCTGTATGAGGGATTTCCAGCGCTCTGCTTTCGTCTTGCCGATTTCTCGCTGCAGCATCTTCTTTGCGGCTTTGTATCGCGTCGCTATGACCGCCGCTTCGTCGGGGTTTCCTCTTCTGGTTCGAGTGGCTTTCCTTCTTAGCTGGAGGCATCGCTTCCGGAGGTCGGCGATCTCGTCGGTCCACCAGTATGCTGCCTTCTTGTTCGCTGGCCGGCGCCTTTTAGGCATTGATGCTTGACAGGCCTGCTGTATAAGCTGCATGGTCTTACCCACCAGGTCCTCCGCGTCTGTGGTTTGGTGTCTCGACAGGGCTCTTTGGCCGTTGAGTATCACCGTGTCCAGTTTCCTCAGGTCCATCTTCGCGATGTTCCAGCGTGGTGGCAGGTCTCTGTTGGTTCCCGCTGGTTCTCCTTCTTCTCGTAGTTCGAACGAGATGTATTGATGGTCGCTGCCGGTGAAGTCCTCGATCACCACCCACTTGTCCACCCATGGCGCTACGCGTTCCGATGCGAACGAGATGTCCGGGATCGTTCCTCTGTAGCCGGGTCTTCGGAAGGTTGGAGTCGAGCCGGAGTTCAGGACGATCAGTCCTAGCCTCGCGACCATCTCCATGACTCTTCTGCCTCTGCCGTCTGGTTGTGGCATCCCCCATTCCACCGCGCGTGCGTTGAAGTCTCCGGCTACGATGAGCTTCCCCTCCATCTCGCGCACTGTGTCCTCCAGGCTGTTGAGCTTCGCTTCAAACGCCGCGATGTCCTCGTTGGGTGTGAAGTAGCAGCTCACGTAGTAAACGCTCTTTCGTTTCACCCAGACGAAGCCGTTATCCTTTCCATGGTCCTCTACCCGTCCCTTTTCAGTCCTAGGGATCCAAATGGCTGCGGTGCCTGTGTTGTCCGGGAACCAGTTGGCACTGTCTCTGTCACGATACTGCTCGCTAATGATGATCACGTCTGATCCCTTCTCGTACACGAGTTGTGTCAGAAGGTCGTCTGCCGTCTTGCTCCTATTCAGATTACCTTGGAGTATCTTCGTCATCTCGATGTCTTACCCCTAGCACTTTGCAGCGCTCTTCTGAAGACGGCACATGTCCCTGTTCCCGGTATATGGGACGATTGCGCCTCTTCTGAGCACAGCACGCACCGCGGTTCACTTCCACACGTAGCGGCTTTATGGCCGGTTTCACACTTGTAGCACATTTTGCTTCTATCCGGTCCGCGACAGTTCGGAGCTTGGTGTCCGTATCCCAGGCACCTGAAGCAGCGAGTGACGATCGTCCGCTGTCGGAGTCTACAGTTGACCCAGCCAACCTTGATCCTACCCCTGTTCATGAGCTCCGTGGCTCTTGTTTCGTCCAGTTCAACGAGGGCGAATTTCTGGCCCCTAATCACGTTGTTCGGCACTCTCACTTTGATCTCGCTCGATTCCTCCGGGAATTCGCGTGCTAGGGCTTCCCGCACGTCCTCCTCCTCCGTTGCTGCGTCTAGGTCCCTGATCTCGAGGGTCATTTTCGGGATGAGTTCGGTGACTCTGCCCGTCGTCCCTAGGGCGTCTCTCAATGCCTTCGTGAAGCCTTCTTTGTTCTTCGGTTTATCGCCGAGTTCCAGCAAGACGTCGCCCCTGCGGGTCTGCCGGATGGCCCTGATGTCCGTCTCCGTATCTGCAGGATTTACCTTTGATCGGATGTTCCTGATCAGTTCTGCGTAGCTTTTGCCTTCTTCCGGCCTTATGAGCACGGCTTCAGATCGCGGCTTCCTCCTGGATTGTCTCCGCCCTTCCTGCATCGTCGGGGCTGGTCTTTAGGAAGGAGAAGGGAGGCTCGGACAAAACCAACGCCAGGATATACAGAAGAGAGTCGACGAGCAACGAGGAGCGTCCGACAGCAAAAGAGAATAATAATAATAATAATAATAATAATAATAATAATAATAATAATAATAATATCCTTCCACGGCTGAAGGGGTGGCAGGTGATCGAGGACTACACAGCCAGCGATCACCAGTACATCACCTTCGAAGTGGCTGGACAGACAGAAACGCGACGAACGAGAACCCAGCGACCCCCGCGGTGGAACCTCGACAAACTCGACGCACGAAAATTTTCTGAGGAGCTGATGGCAGCACCGGCTCCTGTGACGAAGATTCCCCCTGAGCTGACTGGCCGGCAAAGGGCGGAAAGACTGACGGACGAGACGGCCAAACTAATAGACGGCTTGTGCAACAGCACAATGCCGAAACGACGACAAACACAGAAAAGACGACCACAATACTGGTGGACGGACGAGATAGCCGAACTGCGCAGGATATGCCTCGCAAATCGGCGACGAGTCACGAGGGCTGGGGGCGGACCTGAAAGGGAAAACCTCCAGGCCATTTACAAAACAGCACGGAAGACGCTGACCAAAGCAATACGGGACAGCAAGACGCGATGCTGGAGGAAGCTCTGCGAGGAGGTGAACGAGGATCCCTGGGGAACCGGCTACAAGATCGTGACCGGTAAACTAGGGGCCCGAGTTCCACCGGAACTCAAAGACGCCGAAACAGCAGGACGGATTGTTGACGGATTGTTTCCGACGCACCCGATACGGACGAACGTGACGAACGACGCTGACGTGCCGGAGCCCCCAGTCTTCGCTGCAGAGGAGCTCACCAGAGCAACGAACGCGATGAAGACTGGCAAAGCTCCAGGACCAGACGGAGTACCGGCAGAGATCCTCCGGCTCGTGGCTCGCCTGCGGCCGAGGATACTTCTCGACTTATACAACACGTGTTTGACGACAGGAACGTTTAGCGATCGGTGGAAGGTGGCGAGGCTTGTCCTTATCCCGAAAGGCAAGGGCGACCCTAACACGCCATCAGCCTACCGACCGTTGAGCTTACTCGACACGACAGGTAAAGTCTTTGAACAGTTACTGAGACCGAGACTGACGGACGCGATGCAGACTGGAGGGGGCCTCTCAGACCTGCAGTTCGGCTTCAGGAGGGGTCGATCGACGATTGGAGCGATCCAAAAGGTGGTCGACTCGTTCCTGGAACTGGACAGACACTGCCACGCAGCACGACCTATCGTACTGCTGGCGACACTTGACATCAGGAATGCTTTTAACTCGGCCAGGTGGGTGGATATCTTGGAGGCGCTTAACAGCGGCTTCAGGATCCCATCGTACCTGGTCCGGGTGGTGGAGGATTACCTGAAAAACAGACGGATAACGTACGAGACGACCGAAGGACAGGAAACAAGACAGGTCACCGCTGGGGTCGCTCAGGGGTCGATACTGGGACCTGACTTCTGGAATGGTTTATACGACAGTCTGCTGCGGTTGGAGATGCCGCTCGGAGTGATCCTCGTCGCCTACGCTGATGACGTGGCGGCGGTGATCACAGAGCGATCTCCTGAACTGGCGCAGCTGACGTTGAACCAGACCATGAGACGAGTGGGACGCTGGATGACAGACCACGGACTGCAACTCGCAACAGAAAAGACGGAACTGACACTCCTTACGAGAAGACGCATACAGACGATACTGCCCATGAGAGTAGGGACACACGAGACGGAGACCAAGGGGAAGTCAAGTATCTGGGGGTGACCCTCGATACGAAGATGACCTTCTGGCCTCATATACGGAAGACAGCTCGGAGGGCGGCCGAGAGGATAGCATCCTTGAGCCGCCTGATGGCAAACACGACGGGACCGAGAGCGGGGAAACGACGACTACTAATGGCGACGGCCCACTCGATCCTCCTATACGGCGCGGAAATATGGGCAGACTCCCTGAAGACGAAGAAATACTGTAAGACGATGACAATGGTACAGAGACAAGGCGCGCTGCGAATCGCTTGCTCTTACCGAACAGTCTCTGCACAAGCTGTTCTGGTGGTGGCAGGCGTAATACCCGTGGATCTCCTTGCCTTTGAGCGCAAGAGGATCTACAGGAGCAGCGCGGACATAGGACGAAAGAACGCGGCAATCGCCGAGCGCGAAAGGACGATAGAAGACTGGCAAAGACGGTGGACAGAAGAACGAAGCGGAAACTGGACGAGACGACTGATACGGGACCTGAAGCCGTGGCTCGGAAGGAAGTTTGGCGACGTGAATTTTTACGTCACCCAGCTCCTGACGGGGCACGGTTACTTCCGACGGTACCTATCTAACATGAACCGAGTACAGACACCGGACTGTAAATACTGTGGACACGAACGAGACGACGCGGAACACACGTTTTTCGTGTGTGACCGGTGGACAGGACTCAGACGAGAACTAGAGACAACGGTCGGCAACATCACCCCCGATAACATCGTGGAGGTGATGCTGCGCGAACCGGAATGGTGGCGCTTAGTCGCCACCTACACGGAAACGATACTGAGACGTAAGAACGCGGACGGCTGTTTAACAGACGACTAGGCAGACGGATTAACGCGACGTAACGAAATACGGAAGAACGGCACGAACGAACGTACACGGACAGAACCCCCAGCCAGAAGTAATACCAACATAGTTCCTGGCTGGGGGAGGACATAAAGGAGATGGCGGTTTAGTGGGTATGCCTGTTTTTTTGGGAGTCCCACATCCCCCTTAGACGAAGGGGCATCCGTAAGAAGGATTCCGCAACTCCTTAAAAAAAAAAAAATAATAATAATAATAATAATAATAATAATAATAATAATAATAATAATAATAATAATAATAATAATAATAATAATAATAATAATAATAATAATAATAATAATAATAATAATAATAATAATAATAATAATAATAATAATAATTATAATAATAAATAAATAAATAAATAATAACAACCCTAACAACAACAACCCTTGTTTTTATTTTCAATTATACTTTTATTGAATATGTTTTACAAATGCTCGTTATTACATTCAATTATTCGGTACAATTTGAGGTACACAATTATTCCATTCTGTAAGTATTATTATTAAACAATAAACAACTCATAATCAACGTTGAATATGTTATTGCATTTAAACGTCATCTTTATTTTCGTTCATTTATTAATAAATCTACGATTATTCACTTAACTCCCTGCTTTAATAGTAATTATATAATAATATAATTACTTTAATACTAATACCACTATATGATTATATCCAATTAAGGTTTGGGGGAGCAGGGTAAGTTAAATAATTCTCTGTTTTATCCCAATCGTCCTCAACGCAAAAGATATATGGTCAATAATATATATCTATACATAATCATTTCTGTTGAAACCAGCAGAATAACCTCGACGACTGCCCTAGTCAATTGAAGTGACCGGTTCGGGCTTTTCCGTCGAATCTGTAATCGAGGAATTATCAACAAAATCCCAACAGCGACATCTCTGCTCAGCTTTGCTAACTAGCCGATACTCATTTGTTTTTTGGTCAAACGGGTTTTTGGTCAAATGAGTTTTGGTCAAATGCTACCCTACCTTTCGTATAATATTTCATCGATTTATGCCGATTGCTCCGAATCGTCAATTGCTCGCAATCGAGCAACATCAGATCACGAATCATGGGCAACCGAACCTCACTTTCGCCTGTCAGCTTCGCTGGCTGACAGTTCACGGCTGCTTCCATTCCTTCGTTTCTCCATTCTTGTTTGAATATGACCGTTTTTCCGCATTTTTCATTATTTTTTACTCCGCAACGAAAGGTTCAAATTAACTTGACCAGGGGTGTTTCATATTCAGAAAATTACGAGCTTCATTTTTGTATTCCTGCATATATAGCATTAAAAAATTTTTTTCAACATCGTCTCCACCCTCCCGCAAAAACTATTTTTACCAAAATTACGGCATATTTTTTTTCAAAGAGAGCAAAAAATACCGTTGGAAAATCACCCCCGAAACGTCTCGATATCACCCCGCGAATGGCCGTAAAAACTACTGGCCATGCCCAAATTGTCACCCTGATATCGGGCATAATAAACCCGATTAATTAATCCGGAATAAGAGTTCCGTGTGAACGTAATAGTCATTGCTCTCTCTGCAGCTGTCACGGGACACTGGCTTTCATGAAAATGGGTTATAGCTGGCATCAAGAGGCCTTTGATGGTGTTGTATACAGACGCGTTAAATTTTTTATGTGTTAGTAACTTTTGCATAATCTTGAGCCCGTGCAAAGTTTTTTCTCAGCAATTACGCGACCGATCATGCTGATTTTGGGCGCAATGGAAAGAGAATTTCTTAATTAGCTAAAAGTTCAATTTTCAAATTCCGCAATTGCTTTTGAGCTTCGTAATTCAATAAAATGACATGCCAATTTTACCCCCACCACCGCGAAAAGTTTTGTTTCTAGAAAGTATAGTCTCGGCGAGCCTCGGGCCAGCAGGCGACAGGCTGTCAATGTACTTGTCCCGAGACTCTACCGAGTCTCTTGATATCTCCATATTATTTCCTAGAAGCCTTCAATTCATGTATTCTAGTTATTAAGATGTCTAGTACTCGTGTCAAGTAAAATAGAAAACCCTCCCATGCACTTATCAGTTTTTTTACCTTCGTATTATGGAATGTATTCATTATACCAGCAGCAGCATTATACGACCAGCAGCACTCGCTTCGCTCGTGCCGCAAATGTCGGGGGCAGGCATCAATTTTTTTTTGATGCAATACATTTAATAATTTTTCTCCGTACTTTCGACCGGCTATAAAGAAAAATAGCATACACCACACGGGCAGAAGTTTGATAGCCCTGAACTGCGCATCAAATGCAGGAATATCAAACTTTCTGCCCTTGTAGTGTAATATACTATTTAATGGTATTGGCTAATTTCATTTCACTTTCATTCACCGGTGTTTCGGGCAAATTCATCATCATAAAATAAGACGACAAAATATGTATGACATTCGCTGGATTGATGTGCATTTTTAAAAAAATTCGTAGTATTCAATACGTACTTAACATTGCACACCTGTGATCAGAGAACTGTCTAAACAGGAACCAATTTCAAACTAACTGAAGTGTGACAATAATAAGATTATATAGAGCCTTATCTTTTACTGATATATCAGTGTTTAATACAATAGATAGGATATCATAGAAAAATAAAACGTATTTTAAGAAATCCACCTCATAGTTTGATGAAAACATGTTATCAGTTAAAATTTATTAGAAATTTTTCGTTTGAAAAAATTGACTCCTCTTAATGAGCACTTGAGCCGGAAAAAACCAATGTAGATTGATATGATTGAATTTTGAATCGGAATAATTAGGTTTAATATGGAAAAGTAGAGAAAAATGTACAAAAAAGACGTTTATTCATGAAAATAAAATAAATACGAAAAGCTATACAATTAACGATTACATATTATTGCAGAGCACTGAAAAATGAATAAATTTGCCATTTAAACTTTTGCCGTATCTATTTTAGTTTCGGAGATATCAACGAAAAACGAGAAAACCACCGATTTTGAGGAATTAATTTCACCCATTTAATATGCGAGTGGGCCGCTAATTTTTTGTGAGGGTTTATACTTTGATGTGAACTACAAAATGTAATTTTTTCGACCCAGGTTGTGGGGGTACACTAAGGTGACTTTCCTTGTTAGTCTCGGTGATGCTTCGCAAGAAATCGCGAATGTTACGAGATGGAGCATTTTCCATCTCGTGACGATTCGGACCTCTCGTGAGGTTGAAACTCAACAGAGTTCCAAATAGGTATGCGGTCGTTCAGACGACGTGAGCCGTTCCGCGTCGGGAATATATATTCTCAAGGGATATGATGAGCGATCGAGAAATGCTTCTATTCTGCGCCGCGCCGCGGCCGACCAGCGAAGCTTCAACGCTCGTGTTTACTCGACCGAAATTGTAGCTTCATGGCGCTAGATTAACGCATTCATATAGCGTTCGCACTAACGTCACATTGATGCAATATTTACGGCATCTTTTATTATTATTTTTTGAATTTTTGTTGATGTCATGGACATCAACTCTTCTGCGACTGCATTATAGTATTAACTTATTAGTGCAATCGGTGCAAATAATGTTTATA
>JBBLXU010003771.1:0-19781 GCA_037893425.1 Campoplex nolae | reverse complement strand
CCGATAAGAATTTAGAGAGCCGTATGAAGCGCCGCTATTAAATTCTTTGGTTAAGACAGATAACACTGTAGTTTTGTAGATAACACATAACAAAACTGCCACCATTTTCTCAAAGCGCTATCATATTGTTTTAAGGTCGATTGTGATAATGATGCCAATATGAGGTCCAACGACTCTGGGGGTGTTCCTTTTTCTATAAATGCTCTCCGGATAATACCCCGACAACCAGGGTAGTCTGACGCCAAAGAGGATGTGGTTGACTATCGGGAGAATGGAGCAAATTAACCTCTGGTTTAAAGAAAAGCGGTTTTTGCGTGAGCATTGACTTAAAACGTTGGTACCATGGTTGTGTGGACCAGTCAGGAACAACCATTATACCTCTTGCTTTATCAGTGTATATTTTTTGTAAAACTCTGATAATAATTGAAAAAGGAGGGAACGCATAAAAATATTCGTTCCAGGGAATTGTAAAAGCATCCACCGCTACAGCTGCTGGATCCTTTATCCAAGAAACCTATCTCTTGCACTTATTGTTGATACGACTGGCAAATAAATCTATAGATGGTTTTCCAAATTGTTTTGTTATTAATTCAAAATATTCCTCTCATAAGGCATATTCGGTTTCCTGATTGAGTCTCCTAGATTCAAAATCCGCCTCGAAATTTTCAGAAGAACTAATATAAGAAGCATACAACCACAATCCTCTCTTTTCAGCCCATGTCCAAATTTTTTTAGCGAGATTATTTAACTCTCTGAATTGTATTCCTCCCATCCGATTAATGTAAGCAATAGCAGTAGTATTATCGATTCTTAGGAGAACCTCACTGTCTCGAAGATCGTTTGCAAAACATCTTAAGCCAAAATAGGCAGAAAGTAATTCCCGATAGTTTATACTAAAAACTCTTTCTATCGGATTCCAGAACCCGTGGGTTCTCTCCCCGTTACAAGAGATTCCCCAACCTATATTTGATGCATCCGAAAATATTTCTAACTTAAATCTGAATTGTTTTATAGTGCATTTCGAGAGGTTAAGTCTCGATTCCCACCAGAGTAAATCTTTTTTACACTCATCTGAAAAACAAATCGACATTACGTGATCGTAATTATCATTGTTGTCTCGAAGAGCTAGGTATTTCATCCTCTCTAAATCTTTGGTATGTACCAATCCATATTCTACTCACTGGCATGAAGAAACCAATTTTCCTATCAGCTCAGCAAGGAATCGAATACTGCAGGCGGTGATTGTTTTCGCGGCCTTCACTTGACTGACTAGAGATCGTCGTTTTTCATTAGGTAGCTCTACTGACATATTCACCGTATCTAAAATGAATCCTAAAAAGTTGCACCGAGTATTTGGAATTAATTGAGATTTTTCATTATTAACTATAAATCCTAGTGACTCGAGCAAATCATAAGTTGATTCGATATTCTGATAACAATCCAAAAAGGTATCGCCTATCAGAAGAAAATCATCAAAATACAGGACAGATAAAAAACCTCTCTTCCTTAAATCATTTATCACAGGTTACATTATCTTTGTGAAAACGAACGGTGCTGAACTCAATCCAAACGGTAAACATGTAAATTCATACAATCTATCCATGAATTCAAATCTCAAATACTTTCTGTGTAATGAATCGATAGAAATAACATAATACGCATCTTTCAAATCAATCTTCCCCAGGAAATTATTTGAATTGATCAATCTGACCGCGGTTTTCAAGTCTTCCAACTTAAAGTGTTCGGTGGTGATATATTTATTTAAATTCTTTAAGTTTTATATCATTCTGAAACCACCGTCGCGTTTGGGAACCATAAAAATGTTTGAAATGAATTGATCTGGAGTTGGGGAACATTGAATAATAGCGCCCTTCTCTAATAATTGCGTGATTTGCTCCGAAATTATTATTCTTTCTGTCATCGACCACGATCTCTGTGCAGGAATTGACTGTTGGTAAGGTATTTCTTTAAAAGAAAGCTTATAACCTCGAACCCAAGATAAAATTCTTGTGTCTGAAGTAATATTTTTCCACTCATTCTCAAAATCTTTAATTCTGCCTGCCAAATTACTTGCCGTGGATTTTATTTGCGAGACTGTCGGGATGACCTCTCGTGGCGATGACTCGGATAATAAAGCTTCTTGGCTTGAATTCGATTGTTTCGTTGTCCGCTCGGTCCCGACTGAAAATTCTTGGGTTTTGCGTTGAAGCTTCGGTTGAGCGGACCTTTGAAGTTTTTTGACTGTGGCTTTTGAGATGATTTTACAGCTGTCTCTTTATGCAACTCCTTTGACGTACGCTCCAATGCCTTTGCTGACTTTAGACGCTCCTCTAGATTTGTACCAAAGAGTGTGTTATCCATACCACCTGATGATAAGGTCTCTTTGAATGAAGTGTGGACATTTGGAAGAATTAACCTTCTCCGCACGGAAGACTCCGTATGTTGAATATTTGCAAAAATCTTTGTAGCATCATTGAGGTATTCTATTAATAATAAATCCTCTGATGTGAGTACGAGAGAGAGAGAGCTTTTACAATAGCAGAAAGCCCAGCTGCGATAATCTCTTGTTTTGAAATTATGCGTTCATCTCTCGATCGTGCGGACTCCTGTATACAACTCTTTACTTCTAAATTCAATGTTGGTGGATTGAAAGAAGAACAATTCTCAGGAGTCGGGTACTTTTTTAACATTTCGTCGATATTCTTCTTTGGAAAGCCTTTATTAATAATTTCATCCAAACGAAGTGCAATCTCTTTTTGAATTGGAAGACCTAGACTCTTTTCGGGATGAATTCGTTCTCCCAAAATATTTAATATGTCATTTGATAACCCCAATTCTTCGGGTGGAGCATCCTCCTTTTCTCGATCTTCAGGCAAATCCTTATTATTCATTAAACTTCCAACAGTCCTCTCATCCACTTCAAACGCCGTCTCGGTTGGAGAACCATGGTCTCGTTCACTCGCTAATTTTAGGAAGAAAATAAAAAAATAATTTCCAAAAAACCAGCATTTGTGACTGAACGAAGATATAAATCTCGTATATCAGCTCGCAATATCTTCTCCCTTCAACCATCTGGTATGAAGTTCCGGAATATGCATCCACATATCCGTAATATATTTATATGTATATATTTTTATAATATACAAGCAAGATTATCAGTCCCTGATAATCTCTCTCTATAAAGCTCAAGCTCAAGAGAATGCCTATACGTACATTCGCTTTCCGATCCTGAATGATATTGGTGATCCTGACTTCTTTCAAGCCTTCTCTTTTGTAATTTCTTTTCCCATTTCTTGATCTTCTTATAAATTCGTTTCTCTTCAGATGAAGATCTTCTTATTTTTCCCATTTTTTCGTTGAAAATTCAAGAACGAAGAAAAAAAATTATTTAAGTGATCTGACGTGCTATCGTCACGGCACACAGAAGAAGAATGACAGTCTACTAGCACAGCCTATGTGGTATAGCGCTCGGCGGCTAGAAAAAATTGACTTTCAAATGTGTGAAGTCCGGGCATAGACGGAGGTACTACATATCTGATCACGAGGAAGAAACCCGAATACAATCAACAAATCTTAACTTATTTTGTAACTTTTTTGTATTCTTCTAAGCGGCGTTTTGGATTTTTTTTAATATCATAGGGAAACAAGGGACCACCAATGTACTTGTCCACGTTTTTTTTCCCCGCGATTAAAATATTGCCGAAACAATTTCTGAAAGGTTTTGAAAACGGTTGAAAACGCGGTCCTCACTATAAGAGTCTTGGAGCGATCTTTCTGCCATTCAAATATACTGGTCTTGAGCCGCTACCATGACTAGATTGCTCAAATTTGGCTTGAACTGATATATCGGACTCTGAGATGGTGGAAATCCCGCTGCACATTTCTGGCATAAGCAGTTAAATAGTCAATGAAAATAAAAGTTATACGTGGCTCTCTTTTCATCAGAGAACAACGTGTAATTTTCTATTTTCCGCAATGTCACACGTCTTTCAAACAAACATGAACCTGCTTCTCAACTCTCAACTCTCACACTTACGCACCAGATAGACCGCCTTGTTATAGAGCTAAATAAAAAGAAAGTTAAATAGAGCGGCACCGGAACGAATGGAAGTATGTATGACTGAGCGAATGATGGATGGCAGAAAGGAGCGAGTGGTATGTGTGTGGCGGAGGATGATTGAACGAACAGAGTGAGAGATGTGCGCACGCGTGAGGAATGGAAAGGCGAGAAGCGTGGACCGAGGCGGTGAGTTCTGGAATGCAAGAGTTTTTTTTTATCCCCCCCTTTTTTCCAATGAAACCCCCCGCCGTGCGGCTGCAGCCAACTTATCCCTAACTGTATCGCATTTGCCGAGGACAAAGGGAAACTGCAGACAACCTTGTCGATACAGCCAGTACCCTATCTAATTGCCCGGGTAGCAATGCGAGCACGCTCGAGCTCGGCAACCAGGGGCCCTTAGAAAGAGCATCTTCTCAGGTGTGATGCATTGAGACAGCCAGTACACGGCTCGGGGGCCCCCATCCGCACCATGAGAACCGTCCACGGGAGGCACCCCGACCGCTCAGGCATCACAGCAGGGTGTGGACATGATTTTGATTAAGGTGGAGTCCAAACCACCCGGGATTGCATCGAAAAACACGTGAAAAATTGTTGCAATTTCATTGGTATTTTGGTCGGGATTTGAACCCGGGACCTGTGGTGTGCGAGCCCGAGCTCTTGTCCACTGGACCAGCCACTCTCCCTTGAGATAATAAGTAATTGATAAATAAATATATTTTCCGTCCCATTTCATCCGACGTGTCGTTCATATTGCAGAACTCCCCTCCAAATCCTCCCGCGGATGTCAGCTTTGACACGAGGCCGGAAGCGGAGCCACCTTAACAGAAAGTTTTACGGAAGGTTCACGCGTGTTGAGCATTTTTTAAATCGACGTGTGAAACTTGCTACGATGAAAAATAATTGAAGAACTGTGGGAGCCTTTTTTGTAACAAAATAAAAATGATGTTTCTTGTTGTTTTTTACACATTTCTGGTAGCTATTCGTTTATTATTTTTATATGTTATACGGAGAGCAGCCCTAAGTAATTATCATGGTGGCAGAGCTTTCATTGACAGACTGATAACTATAAAAGATAGCCTACTTATCATTGACCACGATCTTATTCAAATTTTTTAAAGCAAAGCATACCGGCATCGAGCGTTTCAACTCGACGGCCCTTACGAAAAGTAGCATGTTTCAGTTTTCTTACGAAGCCTAACACTTTTAATGCTATCGTGTATGGTAATTTAGCATTGGAAGTGTTAGTCTTCGTAAGAAATTTGAAACATGTTACTTTTCGTAAGGAGAGTCGAACTATTCATGGCACAATGATGCGTGTTATGAATAGTGGATGATAGGTTAAAAGTCCTAAATTAAGTGCTCAATCCTTCGGATATCTATAATCGCAAACATTCGCATCCATAACTCATCAAAACGGCTTCGTCATAAAATGTGTGTACGTTACTGTATATTGGGGTGTGCATAAAACAGGCAATATTTTTTTTTTCGCTTGCATCCACTGAAAAAAATTGGGTTATAGTAAAAAAAAGAAGCATGCTACAAGGAGAGCTTGAAATTAAATTATTTTGCGAAGCGCATTGCATGTGAAGATTTTCCATAAGAATAACACAGGAAACTAGTGTGGTCTCTGAACATTGTGGTACATCTCTTGAGAAAAAAATCGCATAGAAATGTCACTAATATAGTATTTTTGTAGAGAATGGAATTCCTTACAAAAAAAGTCCTTACGAGCAATACGCTCAGAACGATCGTTCTATTGTCATAGCTGTTGGAAGTTGGATGGATGAAAAAAAATTATTCAATAGGCTATCACACTTGGATTTTTGCTTAACGATAAAAAATTTATAGTGTTTTTTTTTTGTAGAAAACTATTTACTTTGCCGAAATAAGTCAATGGGGCCATTGAGAAAATAATTGTTTCATCACTTCAACGATTCAATGTTTGATTTTTAAGAAATATCTATTTTTCTCACTTATAAAGTCTTGAATATAACTTTTAACAGAATCTTATCGTCAATTTTGGGAAAAGATTTATTCATTATTGCAAATTAAGCATGATCACAGACAGCAGTAAATAATAAAAAAGACAATGTTTATTCATAATTGCATTGTCTTTACAATGAAGTTCAATCAGTCATTTTTAGGGTTTGTTTGTTGCAATTAGGATATTTTAGTCGATGACGGTGTAATTTGTCTAGTAGTTTATGCAGTTGCTCGTCGTTTTTTTTTAATGAGCGGTTCACCTTCACCACGTTCGACTACGTCATCAACAACACATAGTTGCTGGAAAAAAATCCGAGCAAGTTAGGAAATTTGTATTTTTTGGCCACGACGGAATGTCTACCTCGAGAAACTTACAAGGCTATCCGAATTGTTGGAAAAGATAAGTACGCTGTAAAAAAAAGTTGAGAAAAGTACATTTACTCCTCCCAAATAGTAGTTTGGCATGATTAAAAATTAAGTCTAGACTTCACAAAAGGTCGTGGAATAAATAGATTTTCCAAATGCATTAATATTCAGATTTATTAGAACCGATTATCGATAAATCTTCCAATAACGATTCTTTTGCAATCAATTTCGCACAACTAGAATCAGAACAGAAAACGAATCCCGATGAAGAAAAAAATTTGGAACGAAAAAAAAATCGGTTGATAAAAAATTCGGACAGTTTACAAGTGAGAAAAATAGGTATTTTTTGAGAATTATGCAAGGGATTTTCTTAGTAGTGAGACGATTCCTTTCTAAATGATCTTGTTGAGTTATTTCGCTAAAGTAGACAAATCTCAAAAAAAAACCCTATGATTTTTTTTCCAATAAGCAAAAATTCAAGCGTGATAGCGTATTAAATAATTTTTTTTCATTCATCCAACTTCCAACAGCTATAACAATAGAACGATTGTTCTGAGCGTATTGCTCGTAAGGACTTTTTTGTAGAGAATTCGATTTTCTTCAAAAATATGTTAGTGACATTTCTGTGCGATTTTTTCCTCCAGAGTTATAGCACAATGTTCAGAGACCACATTATTTTCCTGTGATATTCTTATGGAAAATCTTCAAATGCAATGCGCTTCGCGAAATAATTTAATTTCAAGCTCCCCCTGTAGCGTGCGTCTTTGTTTACCATAACTCAACTTCTTTCGGTAGATTCAAGCGAAAAAAAATATCGCCTTCTTTATGCACACCCTACTGTACATACGAGTTTATCTGGCAGACGGATTTTTTCATTTTTTTCTTGATCAACAGATATATCGTGGTTGCACGGGAATAGCTCCACCCATCAAGTAGCAAATTATGACAGTACGTGACGACACCACCTGAAAATCTCTGGGGATTCTAGGCTTATCAACATAGTTCGATAATCTGTTCTATTCAAAATATTGAGAAAAATACTCCGTTGAAATATGACCGTCACTGAAATGAGCAATGGAGCTCATGAAGATAAAAAAAAACATTGGGGACCCGAGCGGCGTGTCACCATCGGTCGAGAGCCAGGACTCAATTTGGGATTCAGTATCATCGGCGGAAGTGTAAGTAACTAACAGCTCATATTAGTTCACGTTACTCGAATCATTTCCTCATTAAAACTGTGACGTCGAAACATCGTTTAAAAATTAAATTTGACTTGACCGCTGTTCATTATTGAATCGAATCTCGTGTTACGTCCTAGCCTACACGCTTGTGTGGCCCTCTTTTTTTTCTCACGGTCTCTTACTTTCCGATAACAACGTATCAACAGCTGATACGCAAACTCCGCTAACATCCTCATTTGTCGATATTAGTAAGAATAAATAAATAAGCAATACAAATATCTCTAGTTCTAATACGCAATACGTAGTTTCGTAGAAAACATCTTGTCATAATCCAAACACAAAAGTTCCCATACGCTTTCCTCGATCCTACAATAATCTAATCGCCGAGAAAACAAACTTTACCTCGCAGATCTAACTCACGTGAACACCCGGTCCAACCCACCCCCTATCGTTAGAACTGGACCAGATCCTCATATAAAATCCTCATATCTCAAAAGTCTTAAACCAATGGAAATACTCCAATTCATTTTCCCACACTACATCCACCAATAACGAAGCCTGGGAAACATTTTATCAATCCACTATCCAATTCCAGAAAAAGACTATAACAAAATCACTCCCTTCCACAGAATCCTCTCGAAAAGTCCGATTTTATAAAAACAACTATATCACTACTTCTATATACATTCTCATCGCTTCTTGACTAGTTCTCGTTCACTTGACTAATAGAAGTCAGAGTTAGCTCGCGGTTAACCGATAAACTTCAAAAACTCAACATTTTGTTAACCGTTCTTCCGAAATCTTTACTAAATCGCTAACTCCGAACAGTGAACGTTAAAACTACGACGTTCTAATTCTAAACTCACCTAATTTAAAAAAAAAACTGTAACAAATCAAGTGTAATTAATAGTGAATTGTAACGGCAGCCCTTTCCCGCAGACTCAAAAATGGCACAACCGGTGCCATCTATCTTGAAACCTGTGAACATAATAAACTATATTAATAATAATCACAATATGAACAAATTATTTAGTTAACAAATTGAATGTTAGAGGGAGAATTTAAACTAATCTTGCTCACAAGCGGAGCAAGACCTGGGAGGAAATATAAATCCCAGCGAAAACTCCTTCGCTCTCTGATATTTTCTCTATCGCATTGACACAAATACTCTATTTTTCTTAGCCTAAGGGCGTTCCGAGGCAGGAATAACCAAATCCAGTCACGCTCGAGCACGACAGTTAAGGATTCTTCCAAAACTGAGCGAACAAGCTCCTGTGAACGACTGATTTGGTCGCTCCTCACCAACGTTACGCACTAGTCAGCCGAAGGGACTCAGATCCATTCACGCTAGAGCACGACAGTTGAGGATTCTTCTAAAACTGAGCGAAAAGCTCCTGTGAACAGAATGGATCCGGGTCACTCTGACTAAACTGTTGTGCCCATGGCAACACCAAAATCGGCAACGTATTAATTTCATAGGAATACTTAAAGTAGAACACTTAAACAGAATAATTACTAAATCACGAGTCTCAATCACCGAACGCGTCTATCGACCAGGAGTTGCACACACCGAGAATCGCTGACGGGGCATTTCGCCACCGATTGAGAAAGACCCAATTAATAGATCGAGAACAACTAATTAACGAAAGGGGTAATTTGACACCATTTAGGAAAACACACGAGACCGCCCAAATCAGGCAGTCTGCGACAGTCTACGAATAGAATCACAACTATTGGTCTCGAGGCAACCAAACCTTGACTTTGTAAAACCTTATTTAATAAACCTGTCGTTAACTTGTTTTAAGTAATGAGTTGGAGTTAAACTCATTTATTGGCAACAATCCCCAAATTACCCGTCCACGATAACTCGTTCCTTCGAGACGGTATTCACGGGCATAACATTGGTGGCAGCGGTGGGATTGCCACAACTCACGAACTAAGCACGTCTACGAGGTGAAAAAGAAGGAAAAATCGAAGTGCCGAACAATACGTCGAATCAATAACCTGAACGAGGATCTTGTCGTTCAAATACAACTGGAAAACTGACCAACATCGCACAAACAGGCAGACCAACCGACATCGCAGATTCCCAAATTTCAAAGAAGAGTGCCCGAGTAACGACCCCTGTACCGAGTGCAGGTTGGAATTCTGATCCGAGGAATCACCATTATCATTGACGTTTGTTAATCTTCGTCACACGACGAGAATTTATCGTTCTCGCGCGTGAATCATGTTCGTATTTCCCGCGGTAAGCGCGGCGTAGCGAGCGACTTCGGTAGTTCGCGCTAGAGGCGATAGAGCGCGGCCCTTGCGGGGGGTCCGAAGGAGTGGGGAGAGCGCCGAAAACCGAGAGCATCGCACCGGGCGCCATGCATAATTAGTCTGATTTCGAGTAACGCCCGGCGTGCACGTGTGAGAATAAAGAAGTATCTCTTACCTTGGAGGCGTACCGGAAGGATTCTCTCGGTAAGCTCGTTCCTCATCGTTTCTCTTCGTGGCCACTTTCTCGTTCAGCCCATTATCTTCTTCCTAATTCCTTTCAGTAAGAAGGAAGAAGAATTGGCGTTTATTTGGCGATTTTGTATGCACGAGAAAGTATGGAAGGGGGCGGTCGAGCCTCACTCGACCGTTGTCTCTTTCTCTCTCTCATTAATTTTGGGTTTTGTATCAGGGTGAAACGAGAGAGTGATCGTTTATCTTTTTGGCTTTCTTTTTGCGTTATTTTGTTGTAATTGATAGAGTTTATTTCGCGTAATGTAAAGTTTGGCGAAAATCAGTGCGCGTTATTTCGTCTCGAGTGCTTCGTCGTGGCGCTCAAGGTCCCACACGTGCCGGCTACAGCGCGGCCGTGTTTTCTCTCTATCTCTCTCGCACCCGTACGGCGTGTTGGACGGCGCTGAGGCGCTCGTCGTACCTTTGTTTATTTCGTTGCTGTACGGGCCGTTGTAAATCGAGCATTTATAATTATTTTTCGAGGAAACTTGGTGTATCGCGTTTTCGCTCGAGTCAAGTACGTTATGTGATATTTCTGTGACCTATCGCACGTCGAGTTATTAATTATTTTATTGTCAATTATATTTTCGTTCCGATTATCTTTCGACCGCTGGTCGATTACCTATCGCGTGATATATTAGCTTAATTCTATTGTTGCGTTTGTTAATTATTTTCTGGCCTATTATCTTTTCGTTTGGATTACCTTTCGACACCCGGTCGATTACCTGTCGCGCGCCGTCTTTTACTCGGTATATTATTGCGTATTATTCTCTTTTTCGTCTCGATTACCTGTCGCGCGACGCATTATATTAATTACCTAGTCGACGTCATGTTCTCCTACGACTCGTACCTATTGTGGAGTCGTAGGAAGCCTTTTGCGAACCATATCTAGAGTCGCGGTAGCGACTCCGAGACAAGTACATTTATGTTACACTGTTAAAAATTTCTATAGTAATTTTACTAAAAAATTGTAGGAAGTTTTTACGCACCTCAATTTAGTAGTAATAAAACCCAGCGATGTAATTTTACTATACAAACTATCCCAACTCCAATTTGGAAAATTGCAAAATATTTATTGCAATATAACCAAGCATTTATCGAAAATTTGTTCATTAATTTTCCAATACAGATATTGTAATTTTGCTTAACAAAATACATAAATTACATTTAGCAATTCAACAATAGTGTTTTGTAATTATACTATTCAGTTTATCCCCCATCGCTGCATGAATATTACAAATCAATCGTTGCAATATTACTAATCATTTATCAACAATTTGTTTAGCAAAATTACAATATTTGCTTGTTATAATCCCAAACTGAGTTAAGGTAAGTCGTGTAGTAAAATTGAAAGACTGAGCAGTATTACTACTAAGGTGAGTAAAAACTTCCAACAATTGTTTGACAAAATTATCAAGTAAATTCCCGAGGGTTTGTAGGATTATTGGGATACAAGGGTTGTACTTAAAAAATCCACCCTTCATAAATTTCATTTGGTTATAATGCAAATCTTTATTTCTGTTTTTGGAATGAAAAGGTTAATTACGATTAAAATATTTGGTTTGTTGTTCCTGTTTCGATTGTAAAAACAGTATTTATTGAAGAAATTAGTTTCAATCCGATCCATTATCTTCAATGTATGGTTCGAGTTCCTTGGTCATGGTGGTAATTTTTGGATGAATATTCGTGGCCTTTCTTTTTCCACCGCGCTTCGTACCTTTTGGAGGACAAATTTTTAGAATCAATCTGAAAAATAAAATTCAATCGTAAGTTAATTTCAAGAATTTATAGACTCTGTAGAGCCTCGAGACAAGCACATTGACAGTTCTGTCGTCTGCTGTCTTGAGACTTCTTGAGTCTATAATTTTTCCTATAAAGCGAATCATGGTGTTGGGAGTGATTATTATTTTGACATTTGGGCTAATCGTGCTTCATTATTGAATATGAGAACTGATGTAGTGATATCGTGAATTATATGAATATATTAAAGAATTATCGAATATATTTTATAAAATTGAAAGATGCAATGTCATTTTTAAACACTCACCGTTGAATGGTTTCCAGTGTTCCTTCGATTTCTTTCGGGTAAGCAATACCGAAAACATAGTAACTTATAAAAGTTACTAGCAATCCATTGAGGAACGACTCAGCGTGTATCGATATATTTTTATCGATTATTACATCGTACACATTTTTCGAGTCTTGTAGATTTTGTCCTAGAATAATAAGAAAATACGTTATTTTTAATATAATAACTAGCACTGAACATAAATAAAGAAGTAGTTTGCAACTAATCATGTCATGTATAAAAATGAAATAATCTATATTTTTTGTAGTATTATCAACGTGTTTTTGTGGCAGAGTATAATTTTGAGACGTAAAAACATCCTCATATTGTATACGAAATCGAAATAACGATTTTTTTTTAAGATGATTTAATTTTTTAATCGACTTTTAAATACATTGAGTGAACAGAAAATTTTCTCGGATTTGAAACTCCTTCAGTGAATGAATTTTAATTATTCTGAATGATTTAAAATTTTCGCATTACGTGAATATAATTATTTATCAATTCAAAATGTATGAAATAAACCCTGTAGCTATGAAAAAATTAATTTAAATGAAATACAAGAGGAACAATAGTTTGTTCATCTTTTCTGTAAAAATGGAAATCAATTTCATAAATTCCATAATTGTATTTCGTTTCAAGCATTTCCAATTGATAATGTTGAAATTAAAATTCACTGTATCGACTTGTAAATATTAAATTTATCAGCATTTTCGAATTATTGTAAAACGAGTAGAATCACTTCTGAAAAAAATATACAAATTTTACATACCTCTAATCATTAACACGGGATTTACTACAGGCACGTGCTGCATCAATTCATCGTTAGTCACTTCTTCCTATAATTATAAAAAAAATTTATTGAATAAATATAAAAATTCTGTTTCTTAAACAATTTAAAATCGAGGGTGATACTCTCAACTTACATTAATCAAGACGTAAAGGAATTTCGTATCTTCCTTCATAAATTTTGCTATGAATCCAAATATAACCTTATGGTAAGGCTCATCGTTTTTGAGCATATCAGAATGTGCTTTTGCATTTTTCAATGTTTCACGAACATATTTCCCCTCTTGAAGTGTGTTTGTGCTTCTTTTACTATTTTTCGTTTTTATTTCGCGATGAATCTCTGAATTTTTTGACCAACAGTTAATCGGTTTTGCGAGCATCTTCAATGATTCCTTCCATGTTTTATCGGTGTCTTTACCCAAAAGTTGATCTGCGTGCTGTATGATGGTCTTAGCGTGATAAAAACATGGCCAATGTTCAAAAATCTTCGATAAATCTTTGTCCTTATGGATTTCTTTGCGCTGTGAATAGTAAGTTTCACTCATGAGAGTTAACATTTCATCATTGACCGCATCTGAAGATTTCGAGCATTCGAGTAGTTTTAATCGCTTTTCTTCTTGCGATTCCTGCGTTTCCGATGACGGTAAAATGGGTAAGTATGCTACGCATCCGTACTCATCCTGAGCTTTTGGTTTTTCAATCGATTCGTCCTCAGTTTCATCTAAGCTGTGAGATAATTTAGGCGTATTTGCAGATATCGCTTTTTTGTAGTGAACTGCATAGTAAATCGTCTGTCTGAGAGCTTCGATTTCACCATCAACATTCTCGTTGCCAATTTTAGCCGTGAAGGTCTTCGGATACGCTCTAACAATTTGCTTACTGATGTTTTCTGCGGTATTACGAGACGTATTTTTCAAGTCATGAATCATATATTCCACAACGGTGTGGATCATCGACCTCCTGTCTCCAGGTTCTAGAGATTTGGCGTTTTGTAGAGCCGATTGTATATTGGTGGAAAACTTCGGAAAAATTTTAGGCAAATCATTTTGGTCTGATGATAGTAATGACTTTGATGCCACAGTTTCTTTAGCTGCTTGGTGTGGTGGTGATGAATTTGGCGGAATACTTTTATTGGTTACTCCTGAAAAATAACAAATAACTTGAAACTCTAAATATTATTGATAGAAAATTTGATAACTGAACACAATAATTATTATCAGGAACGAAACAAAGGATTATAGTCCAAATATGAATTTCAAATAACTCCTTATAATGCTAGTAATGAATAATACAGTGCTTACCAGTTGACGGGCCAGAAGTATTTTTTAGTAATACGTCAGTACTCCAAGGAATCTCATTTGGAACTACTGTTAATGTGAGTTGCTCTGCTTTAGTTTCTTTAGCCTTTGCTAATTCCATTAATATTTCATCCTCATCGATATCAGTGAAATCATCTGTGTATATCTGTTTAAAAATAGTAAAAAGCATGAATTTTACACAGGCACAGAAAAAAGTACTTGAGTGAAAATAATTTTTTTTTAATCAAAGTTAATAATTCCTAGCAAATTACAAAAAACAGAAAAAGTATAACTACACCAAAGAAATGAACATCTTAGTGTCAGTATGTATTTTTTTATGGATGAAATTATTTGATTATTTTACTAATATTTTCAACTTGATTATGATTGTCTCTTCTGATAATTATTAAAAAACTTCAGATTAATTTGGGACTACTTCAATTTATGCAGGAGATGTATAGAGAATAAAGTCACTGAGTTGATTTAGGAAAATATGATTGACCGACTTGACTAAAAAAATTTTTCTGTGAAATAAAAGTTGACATGAAAGAATCATATTACCTTGTATTTTTCGTGTGTTAATTGTAGTTTAATTCTTGCTGCAGAAATAAGCTCATCTATTGTTGCAGCTTTCACGATTTTTCGTTCCGTTGGCTTATCATGCCGAGCAACTTTGAATAGTGCAGTCATGACTTCGTTGCTGTTTTCGATCAGTTTTGAAATTATTATTAAGTAGATGATCAAATTCTCATAGGCCATACTGAACTAAACCGAATTTGGGTTTTACGCATGAAAAAGAATTTGTATGATAAATATGTAACTTTTCGAAACTAACGAGTTGATTGAATGACAAACATTTGTAGTCTACCATTTTTCCCAACTTATATAACCCTAAATAAGGTATGAATTCGGTTTCTAAAACCTCGAGTACAAAGTATATTTCAATTTCATCGTAAAGGATTGTACAGATTTTGCCTACAACAATATTATATTGATATCCTCCTCTTGATACGAATAATCCGTCTCCATCACGATACGTAATACCATTCTTTATTATTTCATGACACTCTACAGTTTCTTGGCATAATTCAATGTTTGATAGAGCTTGTTGAATTGTTGCATTGTACAAATTGAAGTTGAATTTCACACTACTTTTTAATTCAATATCAGAACGAATCTCCCCGCCCGAACGTACAAAACATTGATAAAGCTCGTGTTTGATGCTAAGTGATTTCGTGAAATTTATGAAATTTCGTGAAAATCGTATAGCGCGTTTCATGAAGCAATGTTTACTTTCACAGCGGAGTGTCCATGATTTCATCAACGGCCCAAACTGAAGAATAAGTGTCGGATAGTGCATTAAATAATGATGTTTTGGACGAAGAGGCTGTGTGAATAATGATTTACGTAAATCAACGTAATCGCGAATGAGAAAATCAAGATAAAGAATGCAAGTTTTATGGATAGCAGGAGAGCATATTATTCCAATGATTTCTGATAGTAATAAAATGCATTTCCAAGTATCATCATCAATATCATCAATTTTATCATATATTATCAACGGCAATAATCGAAGGAACGTCCATAATTGACAAGCAGCACCTGAAAGTCTTTTAGAGTTTGGTGAAACGGGACATGATTTGTCACGTTGATCCTCAATAGAATATTTGAAAATTTCTATTCTGTGATTCAACAATTTGTATGAAAACCAATCTTTATTTACCAGATCGTCAACGAACAATTTAACATCATACGCAAGTACACCTTCAAAGATGTCGTGTCCTAGGCAAGGAGGCAAGCCAGGAAGACAAACATGATAAAATCCCAGCTGGTTGAAGACAGAATTGAATTTAATTCCTTGAATTAATAATGGTTTTTTATTCGTCTTTTTTTTTACTGTAGTGCAGATTTGTTTTTGCTTATCTAGACGATTAATAACTTTTTTATACGATTCAATCGATCTATTTGGATAAGTTTGAAACAATCCATCATTAGAATGGAATGAGTTCTTAGTCACCAAACAATATCGACAGAAGTATTGAGTTGTACTAAAATTTTCTGCAAATCCTCCTAACGCATGACTTCCAAGGTTATCACCAGTTATAAATACTAATGACCCTTTGATAAACTTGTTTGGAGCCCACTCAACGCCAACAGTTTCAATTTCTTTCAAATCTTCAGCAAATTTACCAAAAACTTTATCGTGCCTAAATATTTTCTCTTTGCATAATGTTACAAGATATATCGAGTTTACATGGGACCTTATATTATCTGGAAAATTTCCGACGACCAAATAAACGGCCAAAATCTTGTACTTTGATTTAGCAGAACCTAATGGATTGACCGTCTCAAACGCATCCTGATATAAAATTAGCTGGAGTGCGCCTGGATTCTGTTTAAAAAATTCATTTTGTCTAAACACAGCGCCATCTGTAAAATCTCTCAAAACGTTGCTATTGTTTTCGGGAAGATCAAATTTTAATTCGTTTGTAAGGGATTTGTTATAAAACAATTTTTTTAAAGTTTCTTTCAGTGGTACGTAGTGATAAAAACGTTTTTTGCCATTTTCAGTGGGCAATGGAATTTGAACGGGGTTTACAAAAGGAAATTTTTTTCGTAAAATTTTCTGCGTTTGAAACTAGTCCCCAATGAATCGTCAATATTATTAAATAGATTGTTCTCTAAAGAAGTATCAATAATATCTCTGATTGATTCTGCTGGTAAATGAAACTGTTCTAAATGTCTCGACAGATTATCTTTTATAACTTCTTCGTTTTTCTTACTCATCTTGCATACTTCAGCAGCAATGTATTGAACCGTTGACGCAGGTATACAAAATTTAAATTCCAATTTCAGAAAAAAATGGGCTAAATTCATCAGAAAAACATTTTCCGTGGACTTTTCTTGATGATATTGATGATATTCATCCGAAGATAACGTCTCCATAATGAAAAGATCGTCATTTACAATAATTGGATCAGAAAAACTTTGAGTACTACTATCATCATTTGAATCAAACAATTGAGGTAGCACTCTTTCCTTTTTATGATATCTTGTAATATGGGATGAGAATGAATCAACCTTATTATAAGTTTTTTCACAATTGGAATAACAACACATTATTGTGGTACCGCTATTAATGTGCATTCTCAAATGTTTTATCATTTGCTGTCGATCTGTATATTTTTGAGTACAGGATTCAACTGTACACTTTATTTCTTCGGATGGAAGTCTATCATTAGTAACAGCTGAAGATGCATTTTCTGTTACATTGATTTTATGAAAACGATATACATGGCTTTGTAAAGATGTCAAAACAGTATATATTTTCTCACAATGGTCGAATCCGCAAATTAACTTATCAGTTAAGCTTGAATGTTCCTTTAAATGTTGAAGATAATATTTGAACGCTGGATGCACGAATGTACAAAGTTTACAATAAAACATTTTTTCATGAATTTTAAAATACTTAAATTCTCATTGAAAATACGGTCAAATTTACTCGCAACATCGGAATAAATATTCACTAACAATAACTATACTGTCTCGAACTGATCTTATATTATTTGCAGTGTTTTTATTGTGTAATACGATGTAAAATATAGCGTATGTAAAATATTTAATATGGAGACATTTTGAATGTTTGGGATTTTTATAGTAAAAGAAATAGGCGATAAAACGAGATGGAAAAGCTAATGAAAATTTCAAACTGATTGATGCGTTGAAAATCTGCAACATATATCAAAAAAGATTGCTTACATTAAAATAAAGAATCACTAAAATGAATTAAATTCATTCCAATCAAATAAATCGTACATTGGGATACAGCTTAATGAATATTAATTTGTCACACTTGATAGAGATAATGCACATCGGAAAAAAATAGATGAATTTTAATTAATTATAGATAAAATTTGCTTCGTTAAGCTTCGATAATCCAAATTTTTTGAATAACAGATAAATATCAGAATAGAACAGAAAACCAGTAAGAAATTTTCATTTCTTACAAATTCACTACCACTTCGACATCTTATTCTTCAATTTCTCACTGATCATTTTGTCATTCAATCTATCGTTCATTCAAACTATATAATGTTTTTAATTTCAAACTTTAGTCAATTGTTTTTATAAATAAATGTATAAATATTGAACTGAAGATTTTAATATCTAAATAATAATCTGATATTAAACTGAATATAAAACTTGTCCCTCGTATGAAAAACGTTTCAAGGACAAGAAAACAAACGTGATGAATTCGTAAAAGTTAATACATGATATAAAATTTTAGAACGCAACAAATGAATAGCAATGAAATTAAACAGAAACTTCGAAGTCAATAATTGATGGAATATTCGAACGACACAAATAATCTTTTCAAAATTGAGATAATAATCTAACGACACGGCAATTGAATAATGGATTAAAAATATAACCTTGGTAAATCAATCGAAAAATTTCCGAGATAATTTTGTAAATAATAATTATGAATTTTTCGTGGCTCAATTTTCCACTATTGGCATTCATTCGATGTTCAAGTAAAAATTGAATATTAGAAGTCAAAATAAATTGGATACCAAAGATTTAATTAATAATCCGAAGTGTGTAAGAAGTCATTAAATCGATCGGATGATTCACTAAATGGCTGTGATATTGTTTCATTGCCGATACACAACAAGCTACTTTATTTTTGATTCGAGAAAAAGAACTTTCTTGTGGCGATAAGAAAACTATCAATCGAGTTTAATAAATCCAAGATTTGTTTTAGACAATAAAGGTCGTAATTGAAAGTATGGTTATTGAAAAAAAAGGTTGCGAAGCCATTTGTTGAAAATATGAAAGTAAATAATTTTGTGAATAACTAACCTCTTCTCAGCCATGAAAACGATTATTTCGATTCCAGAAGATTCGATTTGTCGAGTTACGCTCCTGTCGAGTTACGAAGAACACTTGTAAGAACGATTATTTCGATTCCAGAAGATTCGGTTTGTCGAGTTACGAAGAACACTTGTAAGAACGATTATTTCGATTCCAGAAGATTCGGTTTTTCGAGTTACGAAGAACACTTGTAAGAACGATTATTTCGATTCCAGAAGATTTGGTTTGTCGAGTTATGAAGAACACTTGTAAGAACGATTAATTCGATTCCAGAAGATTCGGTTTTTCGAGTTACAAAGAACACTTGTGCACTTGTCCTTCGAAAGAATACGATTGATCTGCGTTCGTTAAGCGTCTCGATGTTCTTTTGTCAAATAAGGGTGAAGGGAGGGGAAATACCCGAGAGCGGCGAGAGCGCTAGTGTTTATTTTCCGAAACACCGGTAAAGATGGACACTCTCACAATCAACCCAGAGTTGTTGACATGTACGTATTGTAACTTTCTCACTCACACCACACGAAACAGTGTTTGGCGCGTGGAGCGTCCAAAACATTAGACCTATATATATACCAGGAACATCATACATTGTTGATATGCGACGCATAATACCTTCTTGCTGGAATTATATATATATATATATTAGGGTGTGTGGAAAAAAGACGATATTT
>JBBLXU010003768.1:0-11651 GCA_037893425.1 Campoplex nolae | reverse complement strand
TTTTACTTATTTGTCCGACAAAGTCAAATAAACCGCGTTTATATCGGTGAAGAGTTGGTGCGCCAATTGTTGAAAACAAAATGTACTTATCATTACTGTGATGGTGTTCAACCGTTCGCGCAATCGTTCGATTAACCTCTTTTCCGTGCAATTTTGGGAGCACAGATTTTCCACCAAATTTAATCCTTTAATGATTTCACTCTCCTCTTAAGTAAGCTCATCTAAGTTGCAATACGAGATTGCGTTGTAAGCCTCGTGAAAGAATTCCGTATCCTCCAAGTATTCCATATGTATTTCCTCATAATTTCTGGCATCGGTCCTCAATATTTCAATCAGTATGGTTCTGAAAAAAATTCACGTTAGCACACTTTATTCTATTCACATAAACAATTACTTCTTTCTTATTTTTAACGATCTTGTAATTGACATCAGAAACTATTTTAATTATTCGGTACGGTCCCTCGAATGGAACGTTCAACGCGTTTGTTTTATCATTGGCTGTACTCTCTTTTTTTAGCCAGATTAAATCTCCGGGATGAAATTCTTGTGGGTTGATCATTCGGTCGTATCGTTCTTTTGTTCGTCTCTTACTGTCAACGATCATTCGTTTACTTTCTTCTAACGTTGTTGCGATTTTTGTTTGTAGGCTTTCTAAATACTCGGGGTAAGTAGTGTTGGCCCTCTTGAATGATGAAATACTCCTTGGATTGTTACCGAAGGATAACTCATATGGAGTGAAGCCCGTGCTTTCGTGTTTGGACGTGTTGTAATACAAATTCGCCAAGTGAATTCGTTCATCCCAATCATCGGCGTTTTTGTTTGTAAAGTGGCGAAGATAGTCTTCCAACACCTGATGACTTCTTTCCAAGCTGCCGTTGCTTTCTGGATGAAAACTGGTCGTCGTGATGTGCTTGATCCCCAACATTTTTGTAAAATTCTTCATTAAGTCGCTGGTGAAGTTCGTTCCTCTGTCCGTCAAAATTGTGCGTGGTACTCCAAAGTACCTGATATATCCTTTCAAAAATGCTTCGATTACCGAAGAGGCTGTAAAATCTTTTAGTTCGAGTCCAACGAAATATTTAGTCAGATAATCTTGTATAGTCAAAACGTATTTATTCCGACGAGCGGTTAATGGTAGGGGTCCGCAGATATCCATAGCAATCTTGTCGTTGAATTATTGTGGTGTATCCGTGATTACCATGGGCATTTTCGTTGGATGTCGATTAGCCTTATTCCTCTGGCAAATCACACAATTCTTCACAAATTTTTCTACGTCTTTTCTTAATGTCTTCCAAAAGAAATTTTGTGATATCCGATAGTAGGTTTTCTTGACTCCACCGTGACCTCCTATTGGGCTATCGTGATTTTCTTCAAGTATTTTCTCAATATCTTCTGTTCGTGGGATCAATCGTTCTTTGTCATGAAGATACACAATACATTCCCCTGGGTTGAAGATTTCTCGCCAATGCTTTTCGATGTCTTTTCTCGAAAGACCAGTCAACCAAATACAACTCTTGTGATCAACATGAATTTCCTCCCTATCTTCGGCGACTACAATAAAGCACAATTCTCTGATCTGTCTCGACAGTTCATCCCTTGTTGTCTTTTGGCTCACACTAATAACAACATACAATTCTCGGTCGCCCTCCTCGGAGTAGACTTCAAAATTCTGTGCATCTTCTTCTTCTTCATTCTTTCTGATGAACAACACGTCTACACTACCCTCAGGTATTGAAGAGTTTGTCAAAAGTATTCTCTTACCCACTTTCATCATTGGCTGCTCAATTTCTTCTAATTCCTCTTGTGGTCATTCTTCACGTGGAACATCTTTCTGTTGATACTCTTCTGTGTTTTCAGATTGGCGTTCTTCATATGGATGATTTTCGTATGCGAGGTCCTCGCAACGATGATTATCTTCTGGTGTTTCTTCTATATATTGGGTCTTTAATCTTTTTCTCCCTGAATTTCCCTCAATATATCCTTTTATGACTTCTTCATTTTCACCGTCGCAACGTCCCTTCTTTCTCAACAATTCTAATTGGTGTTGTTTTCTTTTTCTAGTTTCTTCTCCTGGAATCAATTCTTCGTAATCTTCTTCTTCCTCTTCTTTTTCTTCTATTAGATCGTCTGTGTTCAAGCAATGATAAATGAAAACAGGATTTCTTGATAATACATCGGCGTTTGTATTTAAAGACCCCTCTTTATAGTCGATCTCATATTCATAATCGTGTAGGGCAATTCGCCATCTTGCGAGTCGTGAATGCGGGTCTTTGTGGTTCATCAACCAGGTTAATGGCCGATGGTCGGTGACGATTTTAAATGGACGGCCGTATAGATACGGTCGAAAATGTTGGACACACTATACAATAGCAAGTAATTCCTTTTCTGTTGTTGAGTAATTTTGTTCGGCCTTGTTCAGAACACGACTAGTGTAAGCAACGGGATGTTCCTTACCATTTTTTTCTTGGGACAGAATTTCTCCTAGAGCGATATCCGAAGCATCTGTAGCCAATGTGAAAGGTCGAGAAAAGTCGGGGTATGCCAGGATCGGTTCTTCGCATAATTCTCTTTTTAAAACCATGAAAGCTTGTTGTTGTTCTAATCCCGAATAAAAATCGACATTCTTCTGTAGTAATTGTGTAAGTGCTTTGGTCTTTTTACTATAATCTTTGATAAATTTTCGGTAATAGCCCGTGAGTCCTGATAATTGACGTATCGACGGCAGTATGGAAAAACGTGCTATCTCAAATTGTGATAGAAGAACGTGCTATCTCAAATTGTGACAGAAAAACGTGCTATCTCAAATTTTGATAGAAAAACGTACTTTCTCAAATTTTGGTAGAAGAACGTGCTATCCCAAACTACGACAGGAGAACGTGCTATCTCAAATTGTGATAGAAGAACGTGCTATCTCAAATTGTGATAGAAGAACGTGCTATCTCAAATTGTGATAGAAAAACGTGCTATCTCGATCAGTGAACATATTTTCATTAATACGGCACTGGAATTTGGGGTACCTCAGTATGCAGAGCCTTTTTTCTATTAGGTCATTCAATTTTTTCAAAATGTTTTAGCTCGATGGTAGAAACAAAAATTAAAGTAAGTTCAAATAAACAACATTTTGAAAAATTATCAATATATGGAATTTCAATTGAATGTTGAGAACTTACAGCTGCGGTTTTTGGCAAAAAAAATATTTACAGGGATCTTCAATTTGTAGAAAGGGTATCAATTTTTTTATGCGAAATCAAAACTTTTTCGGAGTGTCGAGAGAGGGACTAAAAAACGCGTTTTGGAGTAGAAAAAGCTTTTGGAGCAGAGAAATATTCACTCTCGCGACTCTCTATTTTCCCTTAATTTTTTTATGCGATACAGCAGGATGCGTTGCATTAGGAAATAGTAGCTAGGGATAATACTCAGGTGGAGACTGTAAAAGGAGAATGATCATATGCAAGTTGAAACAATCATAAAACAATGTATTCGGTTTATAGGTCGATCATTAACAACCTGAGGCAAAACTATAACTTTTTTATTGTATTAAATATAATTCTTTTTTTTTGAAATTAAGAAATAATACTTTCGTAAAACGATCGACAATTCTCAGGTATCAGTCCGTTATCGCACATAAACTTAATGTCATCGATTTTAGCTTTTGGAAGACGGATCTTCTCACTGTACGCTTTTTGAGGTATGAAATGGGTCCATACGCAGTTTTTTTTTGCTACTGAAGCAGAGATAGCTTCATCATCGAAGCTATATTTGACAATTATCTTTTCGGCACTCTCGTCGAAACAAATTTCTCGAACTTGGGAAATTCGAATTGATTTCCAATTTTGAAAATTTTTCGCTAGTTCAGCGAAGTTAAAAATTTGTTCCTGCTGAACCACGTTTACATCATATGGCTTCGATGGTCTTGCTGACTTCAGGATTGCACACCATTCTTCTTCGGTATAGACCGATTTATGCTGGCAACCTCTTTCAATTGCCGCATGCATCGACACACCTCCATTCTGGGTGTGTCCTTTCTCCAGAAATCTGCAATAAATTTGAATGTAAATTCAATCTGAACTGACGTTAATATTTAATATTCAATATAAATAAAATGAAATAAAGTCATATGGGCCTTTATTTTGAAATCCAACACACAAAATTCCTCTATATTTTTTTCTTAATCTAGAGACGCGGCAGCGTCTTGACGCCAAGTATCAAAAAGAAAATGTTTGAACAGGCTGCCGCGTACCTATACTCGAGATTGGTCGATTTTTATATACTTGATATTTTTTAAATTAGTCATCTATTTGTAGTTATGTTTGACGTTTTAAGTGTGGGTCATTATTTGGACAATTATTTTTTCGACTAGCAACAGAAGTATCAATTTGAAAATCGGAAAAAAATAAAGTGCTTTTTGCTTGACATCTACTTGAATATCGAATTTACAAGACGATTGAAGATCACCCGATGGACACGCCTGACGGGTTTCAAAAAAATGTCGCATCCATAAAGGGAAATATAACTATAGACAGATTACGAATTCGAATATCGTAAATGAAAATTCGTTTTACCTGTGAGTAATTTTAATCTTGAAGTCGTGAGCAGCTTTTAAGTACATTGAGAATAAAATTTGATTGCGATTTTGTCCGCCGCAATTATCACTCCAGAAACGAAAATCGTTGACTTGCTGTGTTTCAATTTCTTTTGATATGTACCTCCAGACAAAACTTGCAATTTCATTAGCTCCTCTCTTGCCAATAGTCTCATTCCAGAAATTGCATATGCCATTACGAGACGTTATATTGAAGATCGTGAAATTGTAGCATGAAACTTTCCGTTTGTAATATAGTGACGATGTTTCTGCTTTTGGAGTTGAGAGGACCTTCTGCAAATCGAAGCAGGCCACGGAGATTGAATCATTATTTTTAGCCTCTTGAATATCCCTTGCTTTGAGATTTCTGGCGGTATCTTTATTTTTTTGATGTTCCGTAAATCATTCGTTTCGAGCTTTATCTTTTTCATCTTCATTTGCTATGTTTGCAAATTTCTCACAATCATCACAACGATCTTTTTTTGGTTCGAAAAATGATAAATTGAATTCATAGTTAAATATATTTCTGTAAATCTGTTCTCCAACTGTACATTTTACTGATGCTTAAACCTGGTTCCAAGTATTCAATTTTTCTGTCACTCCGGCAATAATGCGATTCAACACTTGGAAATAATCTTATGTGATCAAAAACAGTCTGTCGAATCTCATCAGAAATTTACTTTGGTCTCGTAGTGTGGCGACCACGACGATCACTTTCAATGAACCCAGATTGGGTGCAAAGTTTTTTGGTGAGCGTTTGCAGCGGGCGACGTGTGATTCCTGGGTATCAGTAAAGAGTAATTATAAGTTGCATTTATATTACTCAAGAAGTGTGATGCAAACGATATTCATATATCTTAAGAACGGAGGGAAAAATACATTTATTGTAATTAATTACCTAAAGTATCGGTGAACATCTTTTGGCATACTTTGACTTGCTTATCAGCCGTAATTGGGAGATAATATTTACGGGATATTTTTTTTCGCATTTCTTCATCAGTATTATCCCGGGTTCTTTCCTTTGGCTCCGAACTTGGAGAATATCTCGATATAAACTCCCATTGCCGTGTTCTGTTTCCCAGTGACATAAATTGCTGTAAAATTTGTTGTCGCTGTGAACGAGTAACTTTCTTTTGGCATTGAAATCTGCATATAGTTTTGCATCCAGATCCCAACTCTTTTGCTCGAAATTTTTTTCTCCCTCTGGAAACTCCCGGGATACCAGTATTTCTGGCTTTTTTGGCTGTATTATCGATCCAATTATCAGTGTTTCGAGGTCGTTTACGGGAATTAAAAGAATTTGTACGCCGTACAAACTCTCTCTCTTTTCCACTCGTTCCGGGTTCCTCTAAGTCGAAATGAAATGCAAAAGTTTCGCTATCACTGCCATCTGTTAATTTCCGAAAGAATGAATAATTATTATTCGAACCTATTGTTACTTTCTATATTCTTCATCCATTTTTATTATATATCAGACAATTATATTAATAATAAATAAAGTAGGGGCGTTTTAATATTGTTTCGAGCACTTTTATAAATAGTTATTAGCCAAATAAAATTTGGAAAATTAAATAATTTTCACAAATTTTACTAGTCATCCCCTTAAATGATCAAATATTTTATAAATTTTTTTTTTTTCAAAATGTTTTTTTAATCGTCGATAGATATTTTTCAGTTGTTTTTTCTTCCTTTTTTTCGAGATAAACTGTATAAATTGTCATCTCCAATATCATATTTATTGTATTCAACGTGAGATATATGCAATATTAATATCGTACGGATGTTGTCCTTCGTTGATAGCATTTTATTCATTTTACACTGTTTCCTTTCTATTGGACTAGTAACGTTTTTATCTCGCATTTAGAAACTTACGGTTTCCCGACTAAAATCTTATTGTGTTCTATATGAGTATAATTTGTGCTCCTGAGTATAAAAAAAAAAAATTGTAAAAGAGTCCAAAAAATGTCGATTTTTATTCATTTGAGTTACTATTTTATATATTTCTCACAACAATTACTTGGTCTTCATTAACTATGCTGTTGGAATCTCAATCGGATTGGGGGAGAGGGGGGGGGCGGTTAAGTTAATTTGCTGTAAAAAAAGCATGTTTTCGATCATTTTTTTTTTTACGACGGTTTATATCCATTTATAAATTATTTATATAATAAGTGCAAAATAAAAATACATTTAAAGAATAATCTGTAAAATTTTCATAAATAATTATGGAAAAATGAGCCACTGAGAGCAAATCTTTTCAGACACCACAAAAGAAGTCACCACATAACTCATCACCAGATCATCTAAAATAAAAACACCAATAAGATTATATTAGTTAATAAGGTGCTTGAGGTCACGATATCGAGTGTTTTTTTTAAATTAATTTTTCAATTTTTGGTCACACTTTGAAGTCCAAATACCGATTTTTCATTAAAAAATCGGAAACTTTATTATTGTCAAATGATGAAAAATAAATGACAAACTCGATAGCGTTACCTCACGAAACTTAAAAACTAATGCTTTTTTTTGGTTTGATGAGTTATGCAGTTAACCGAAATTTTTTTTGAGGTCTGCAAAGATTTGCTGTCAATGGCTCATTTCTGTATAACTGTTATTAATATTACTGAAAATTTTAGAGAATATTCTTCAAATTTCCTCTTATTGTAGATTTTTTACGTAAATAAATATATATTAACTGTATCGTCAAAAGAAAAAATTCCTAAATATGCTTTTTTCATAGCAAATGAATCCCACCCCTCTTTCTTAAGTAACCCTAATGACCTATTGAGAGTGAATAAAGACATGAATGTTACAATCTTACCGATTCGAAAGTTCTCCTCAAAATCTGAGTCCCCATCATGTGAAAAATCCGTATCGTCTTTTGTACACCCTTCAACGGAGCTTTTATCGAGAGATCTACTGTCTTTGTGTTCTTCCAATAGTAAATTGCCGAAGCCATTTACCATAGTGCAGTTGCTGCTTGACGAAATTTCTGTACAATATGATTTTCATTATAGTCTAAGATCCGGCTGCATGATTTATACATTGACCTGTTATTTCAACGAAATACGTCTAAAATGATAAATTTAACGCGAGGTCATAAATTGGTGCTGGTGTGCCTAGCAAAATTTAGCCGCAAGTACTTTTAATTAGAATTGTTTTAATTGAAATTTTTTAAACATCTTCAATCATTTGTTAGTGGAATAAATGAAGTGCCATTCGTAAGAACGTGACTCGAAAAACTTGAAAAAAAAAGGGTTGCCACTTCTCAGTCTGCCGCAACCTCCTGGCAGCCAGGTGCTCGAAGGTACTTTTTTGTCGATTATTGGCGCTCATCATGTATTGATAAAAATTTTACATTAAATTGAAGAAAAATTTGTCCGTTACATGATGGAATATGGTTGCCGGCGTGAAAGCTGCCGCAAGTTATGGTTGCCAGCATTTGAATGATCGGATCTCGCCTGCGCGAGCGGAAATGTGGGAAAATTCATACAAAACATATTTCCCTGCAATACGTAGAGATGCGTGGTTGGTATTTCCGGTTTCAGGGCCAATTTGTTGATTTTTTTGGCTTAAATAATTGCAATTAAGGCGCAGTTGCCCGTAGTTCTTCTGGTACAGAGATTGATTGCAACCGTAATACTTTGAGAAAAATTATTTCACGATGATAAATTAATTTATTGGATATAAAAATGTACTCTTATTCTAAGAAGGCATATTTTGGGTTTCTTGAGAATGTTCAAATATGTTATAATGAAATAACCATACGAATGTTCTAAAATTTCCTTATTTATCGTACATCACGCATCCATTTGAATTTAAAATAAATTTATAATAAAAGTTGCCAGCATTCAAATGGCTCGCTCTCGCCTGCACGAGCGGAAATGTTACAAAACGATCATCTTTGCGATTGAAAATGTACTCTCATTTTGAAGAGGCAAATATTTCAAATTACCATATTTCATATAACAACTTATAATAATAGAGTGATCACAGCAATTGCCTTGGATTTCTTTATTTATAGTACATAAAGTATTTACGCATATTCGTCCTATTGTAAAATCTAATGATTAGTAGAAATTTGAAACAAAATTTGGCAAATATTGTTTTGATGAATGACCACTGATCATTCTTATTTTGATTTGTTCAAACTCTAAACATGATACTCCAAATATAAATTGACACTTCCGTTTTCAGAATTTTTACTGATAAACACGCGAAAAATGTTTTCGACGATATACAATAGCCTTGTATTTCCAATAAACCCTGTTGATTTTGAAAATAAAACACAATAACCAACTGCCATCTTCAGCCCGTAATTTCATACAATGTACATCTTCAGCGTTTTGTTCATAAAGTACACTGACTGAAGTAAACGTCCGTGAACATTTTTGACAGCATCCAAGATTAAAAATCTATTGCTTCCAATATTTTGCTCCGTCAATTGTAATTTTGCAATATGGAAAAATGTTTTTTGTGTGACTCTGGTGGACCAGTGCTTGCATTCAATGATGAAACGTTTGAAAAGTGCTGTTTGATGTTATTGTTTCGTCGCGAAAAAGATTTCAAATACGGCAATATCTCATTGTCAATTGAGACAGCGGAAAAATATCGTTTTCACTTATCGTGCTACAAAAAAATTACAGTTTTGAAGCAAAAGTATAAGACAGAATTTGATAATTTCTGTAAAACACAAACTGTAAGTAAAATCGTCTTGTCCAAAATTATAATAACCTTCATGTTCTCCAACTCAAAAGATTATTCATTTTCACAGGCACTGAAGCTGAAATTTGGTCCCGATCAGCAAAGCACATATGAAGAGCCAAATGACCTTGTATGTATACCAAATAGGGTCTATGCAATAAATTTGAATACTAAAAAAAATTTTTCTACACTGAAATAATATATAGTTCTTTCAAAATTGCTATGAAAATCATGATAATGAGGGGACAGCAGCAAATTATACGATCTTCATACTGGATGAAGAATAATTGTTGATGATAAATAAAATCACTTATCTATTATACAATTTTTTCTCGGAGCGACTGATAATCAAGAGATTACGGTAGCGGCTCGACGCCAAGTATCAAATGAAAAAGCCAGTGCGGGCCCTGCCACAATCTTATCCACGCGAATACGCCGGTTTCATAATGTCATAGCCTTTTTGAATCACTTTTACGGATGAAATACGGTGACGAATTTTTTTCAAATTTCATTTATTAGAATACAGAAAAATGGTTTAACTATTAATTTCGAAATTGCGTAGTCCTAGTGAAATTTTGCCGTACAATCCATTATTTCACGTATGTAACCAACCAATGAGTCTTTATTTTTCCCTTTCGGGTTACAGCTCGACTTCCTTTACATTTCTTCTTACTCTATTTACATATCCGCCTTTCCTTATCCTATCCTTAACCTATTTACATTTTCTCCTTATCCTATTTGTACCCATTCATTTCTAGAGAGAGAGAGAGAGACATATCCCATTCACATCCTCAGACATTCCTCCACTCACACCCTTGCACTCCTCACCCGACCTCCGTTTCCGCTGCACCTTTCTACTCCCTCCCTTTTTACCCTCTCCATTCCTCTATCTTCTTCATCCACTCCTCCCCTTGACCCTCCCCTCCCAACACCTCACCCCTCATACTTTGCCAACCCTCTTCCGCCCCCCATCCCGTACACTCCTCCATCACGTGCTCCCATGTTTCTCTCCCACTCGCGCAAACCCTACACTCCCTCCCTTCCCTCTGCTCCCAGTACCTCCCCCCTCTCATCTCCTCCCCTAACCTGAACCTAGCTACCCTCCCCCACCTCTCCTCTTTCCATCCCTTTTTCAAGTACCCTGGCACCCCTCTTTCCTTTATAAACTTATATTCCTTATTACTCCTTGACCTTACTATTTTCTCCCATCTCCCCACCTCCTGCCTTTCTCTCTCCGCCTTCACTATATCCTCCCCCTTCATCTCCCCACACCTCCATCTCCTCTCCACCTCCTCCAGATTCCATCCCATCCTTAAGTAATACCCCTCTCTTTCCTTTTCCCAACCTACTGCTTCCTGCATTCTTCCTACCCTTCCCTTCATCTCCTCTCTACATCTTCTCGCCAATTCCCCACCCTTCCCCGTTTCCAATCTCTTCTCATATCCCCACGCTCTCATCCCTGCTCGCACCTCCAACATATCCCTTTGCAATTCCTCCCTTACCATGTACCCCGCCACCCTTCTCGACACCCCCAAAACCCATCTTAAAAACCTCTCCTGCAGTCTCTCCACTATCTCCCTTCCCTTCCATCCCCATATCTCCGCCCCATAGCACACCACCGACCACACCAATTTATCAAATAACCATATTCTCCTTCCCCAATCGTTACCAAACCTGTTTTTCCCTATCCCCCATACCTTTCCCATTATCCTCGCCGCTTTCATCACTCTCTCCTCCACCTGCTCCTCCTGGCTTCCATTCGCTCTCACCACATACCCTAAGTACTTGTACCCACTCACCTCTTCTATCCTCTCTCCTCCCCATTGCCACACCACCTTTCTTTTCCTTCCCCCTCCCACCCTGCACCGCATCACCTTCGTTTTTCCCGTATTCACCTCTAGCCCTTTCCCCTCTATGTACCTCTCCAACGTCCTCATCATCCCCCTCATCTCATCCTCATCCTTCGCCAACAGGACCACGTCATCCGCGTATGCCAACGAATACACCTTCCCCCCCCCTCAAATTCACCCCTCCCCACCTCCCTTTTTCCAACTCCTCATCCATGTCCGCCAACAGCAGCGTGAAAAGCTGCGGGCTCAGCGGACACCCTTGCCTCACCCCTTTCTCTGTCCAGAACTTTTCTCCTTTCTCCCCTCCTACCTTCACCCTCGCATACGTCTCCTTCAACACCTCCCCACACCTCTCTATTAGCCCCTCCCTCACCCCTCTCTTCCTCATACTCTCCTCCAACTTCCCCCTATCCACCGAATCAAACGCCGCCTTCAAATCTACAAACAGTAGCACCACCTTTCCCCTCCTTCCCGTTATCTCCCTATTTAACAAATAATTCAACACATACACATTATCC